>LIEC01006425.1:8332-105725 GCA_001925005.1 Drosera capensis
TAATATGAATAAATTAAAATAATAATAATAATATAATATAAAAATATTTTGAATTTTTAAATGTCAAATATTTATCATTTATAAAAATATTATAATTTATATAAAATATTTATTTTTAATATTATATCATAATTTATCAGGAGAAAGGAATATGAAACAGGATTTATTTGACATAACGATGGTGTATATGTTAAAGATCATCTCTCTTGATCTATTATGCATTCAGGGATTGGTCGTTTTTTTTTTCCAAACCAAAAGGACCATAGTTGTTTGGCGTAGTTGTATTTTAAATCGATTTTTATTTCCTTATATATCCCTTCTGTCTTATATATATTATTATTCTATAAGTTTTGATGTTTAATTTAGTATGATCAAACGTCGTTTTTTTTTAAATTGTTGCGAGATACTAATGATAGATTAAGTTATAAACTTTAAATTTGAGTCAATTTAAGATTTTTTTTGATATCATTAAGGATAAAAACAAAACGTGTCGAATTGTGTGTAACCGTAGTTTATCTAGAACGGATGGAATATCACAATCAAATAATCTTTATCACATATATTTTTATAATTAGGAAAAATAGCACATAACGCATAAACTTTCGATCTTTTACATATAACCATCCTTAATTTTGAAAATAGGCATATGACCCTTTTAAGGGAGGTTTTTTGCCAAAAATAAATATATACTATCAAGGGGTCATCTGTAAAAAAAAATCAAGATTTTTTAAAACTTGAGAGTTAAGTGGTTATTTCTATAATTTAGAGGTAAAATACAATCGGATGATAGTTGAGGGTGTTATATGCTATTTTCCCTTACAATTATTATTGTCCCAGTCCACTCTAACTATATATAACTCCTTCCCGTCCAATATACATGCAACATCTTTTTTGAGAAGTCCCAATTTAATTACAAAATTTTCATATTTGATATACTTTTTACATATAAAAATATCATAACAATCACTATTTGGCATAATATCTTCATTATATCATCTCTCAGTTACAGTAATCCTTATTATCATTAAAAAATATTTTTTTTCATCAAATTTAACTAAAAATTCAACACACATAAAAATTCATGTCAGATCAAATGGTTGTATCTATTATGAAAAAGAGGGAGTATTATATATATATAGGGGTTTATGGGGCTAATTTAAATCAATCATGTTTGCTAATTTTATTTAATAAAAAACAATTCTTGACAAGATTTTATTTCATAGAATCATCGTTACAGAATTTTCAGAGAAATTTATAAAATCAGTTAACATGGGTGATTTTAAATGAACCATATATGTTATCTCAGATGAATTATGGCATTTTGATTTTCACGATTTCGAAACGAAATTTGATTTGTGTTGTTGAATGAGCAAACATTGAATTTCAACCATTTATCATCAAACGTTAATCATTGTTTAAATTGTATATTTTAATCATTTGTTAATATTTTTTAAAATACTCCATTTGATGGAAGAACAAAGCAGGTATAAATACGTAGCTAATAATGAAAAATTAAAAGTATTATTATAATATTTAAGTGAACAACGTGATATGCGATCCAAATATGAGACCTATTCGTATGACAAGATTGTTAAGTGCTTTTTTTTTTCTTCCTTTTTTGATTCTTAAAAGTATTTATAAAAAAATTAAGAACTTAACTTTTCTATTTCTAATTTGAACATTACAAAATGGAGTGTTTTACTAACAAATCTTACAATATTAGTTATTCCCAATTCCTACGGCGACAGAGTTCGATCGAGACCGAACATAACCATCGAATTGGGTGTTTGGTTCAGTCATTTCGTGAGGAAACTCGGAGCTCGGGTAAATCCCTCGGAGGTGACTCACGATTTCTCATGAGGGTTTTTTTCGTTTGAATGAAAATTTTGTGAAATTTTGAAATTTTGAAAATTTCGTTTGAAAATTTACAAAAATTTGAAACGTGTGTTTGAAATTTAACAAAATTCAAAATTAAACTCACGATATAAAAATTTCTTTTTGTCAATTTTGTTTCATTTCATTTTACTTGTCTTAACTAATCTATAGGGCGAAGATGTATTGTTATGTAATCTATCTTTGTGATTTTGTGGATAAAATCCTTAAATGATTTATTGTTAGTTGAGTCTGTAACGATAATAGGATTTGAACAGAATCTACGATAAAAAGATAAGATAAAAAAATTGTTTTTTTTTTTTTGTAAGAAGAAATGAATAATAAAAAGATAAGCATGTTGCTTATTGCGAAAGAAAACAGGCCCTATATATTTGCTTAGTGTGTAACTGTTGTAGCAGTTGAGACAACCA
Source organism: Drosera capensis (assembly GCA_001925005.1). Lineage (NCBI taxonomy): Eukaryota > Viridiplantae > Streptophyta > Magnoliopsida > Caryophyllales > Droseraceae > Drosera > Drosera capensis. The sequence goes on from LIEC01006425.1 coordinate 10,636, forward strand.
AACACTTCTAAATCATTCGGACAAAAAAGAATCCTATTCGGTGATAGCATCAGAAATGGGCATTGGTATGAAAATTGTTGAATGGATCCCTCCACGTATGGACCAGATCAAAATAAACTTTGATGGCGGCTATTCACCTGAGTTCGATCGCGCTGTGCGGTCGGGGGTTTTCAGACGATCAGACGGATCTGTCTTATTCGCATTTGCAGAGATTTTGCCACCCCATACCACGAGCTATTATGGAGAGGTAATGGCGTTACGTTGTTGCATCGAACTAGCTTTAATGATGAAGTTAACGAGGGGCTGTGACAAGATATGGATCGAAGGTGATGCCAAGTTCCTGGTGGAGACAGTAAACGGCGTTCGTTTCGACGATAGATACGATATGGGCGGGGTAAAAATAATTCAGGCTGTGGGAGCACTGTTTGAGTCGTGCGATATCACTTTTGTGCATAGGGAGGCAAATGGGGCAGCGGACGAGTTGTGCCATGTAGCACGGCGAGAGTTGAAGAACTGTTATTGGTACGGCGAAGAAAATCTGCCCAAGAAAGTTTTGGAGATCGTTGAGCGGGAGCGGAAAGGATGTTCTTATGTTAGGTGTTACAACCCATGTCCTCCTCGCTTTCAACGGAAGGCTGCAGCCACGGCGCCCTTGCTTGTTGGATCGCGGTAGTCTGTCTCTTCAATCTAAGTTCTGTCGAGCTAGTTTCTTCCTTGTTTGTTGTCGTTAAACCTGTACATATTAGTTCCACTTGTACATATCATTGTTCCGATGGTGGAAAACACATTAGTTTCTGATCAATGAAAAAACCGTATGTTTCTATTCATTATTATGCATTCATGTTGTGATCGTCTTAGTACTTGACACTGCTGTCCATAGATTGGCAAGAACTTCAACAGATACGTGACATCGCTGTCGAGCATGGTATCTCTTCATCCGCCTCATGCTGACATCGTTGTCGTTAAACTTGTACATATTAGTTCCACGTGTACATATCATTGTTCCGATGGTGGAAAACACATTGTTTCTGATCAATGAAAAAACCGTATGTTTCTATTCATTGTTATGCATTCATGTTGTGATCATCTTGGTACTTGACACCGCTGTCCATAGATCGGCAAGAACTTCGATAGATACGTGACGTCGCTGTCGACCATGGTATCTCTTCATCCCCCTCATGCGACATCGTTACCTCCCCGATGAATCTCTTGGGCTAATTCATGGTAAAACAAAGACTGATCAATAGCACAGAGCCAAATCCATGTCACTTGCTTTCCAAGCAACTGTTTCTGGATCATGATCTTAATTATCTGTCCTGATGTTAAATTGGACAACGGTACTCAATTACTCTGTATCGATCGTATCTCAATTATCTCATGATCTATAATCAGTGTTGAAGGGTGAACTTGTCTTGTGTAGATTGTGTCACCTATGGTTTCATAAAAATCGATCATATGATTTGTAATGAATTCAAAGATCAATAAAGCAAGTTTCTGCTTAACCATGCCGTTGGACAAAGCCAGACCGATAAGTTCTCTAGCATGTTATTTTGTGATCCAACGAACAGATTTTACTACCAAAGTGCCATTATGTATACATGACATAGGCTAAGTTTACTAGATAATAAAATCATATATCTACCCGGAATATCACGAAAGTTCATACACGAAGCTATCAATCTGGAACAACAAATTAACTCTCCTTTCTATCTATGTATGAGGGTGTTGATTACGGCGTCAATATCTTGATCGCTGATCATCTCGATGGAGGATAGTTGATGAGCCACTACAGTGCTGAGGCAGTCGACTTGGTTCTGAAGTTCCTGTATATGTTTGCATACTTGCTTCAGAATCTTTGATGCTGGTGCCTGTGAAATTTAGGATTTTTTAGGTACAAACCAGAACAACATCACAATCAACAAAAAAGAAGATTCCGTGACTACTTTTTGTCAATTAGTCGGAACTAGACGCACAAATAGTAATGTCTCATTTTCAACAAACAGTTAACATGGCTTGTAAGCCTGCGATGAGGACCTCAATGTTTTTGGCCATCGGTTTGAGTCCCGGCAAACCTAGTCTTTTGCTCTGTAAGATAAGACTGCATTCGATCGTAGCTCTTAAACCATATGATCGTAAACAAGATTTTTTTTATTTTTTTTGGCACCAAGTCTTATTCACTACTGGATTCGCGATACTTAACCTGATATGGCGACATTGTTCATTACTGTAACATGATATTCGGGATCTTTATCGAAGCATGTTCGGCAATCAACATATTAGTGCCTCTATTCAGACTATACGATTCGGCAGCAACCATATCAGCATATCAGTTCTGGTCGTTAATACTTGTATATGAAAGAATCAATAAACCAAAACCAGCAAAGCTGAAATAAAATGTGGTTTCATCAAAAGAAGAAACAAATACCCTTGGTGTGTGCCTCTGGTTGCTTCCTGATAGAGCCACTTCAAGCTTCAAGATCAGATTGATCAACTTATCCTCGGTCGCTCTGCTTGAACGCATCCTCCTCGACATTGCTGGCCACAGAAAACAGCTACCTGTTATCGTCCTCGCCGCTGCGTGATCAAAAGGGTGTTGCTAGTGCGTGATCAATAGGGTGTTGCTAGTGCGTGATCAAAAGGGTGTTGCTAGTGGTGCTTCTCCTCAACTTGGTTGATGGCATGGAAACTGAAAAGCCTGCACATTTCATATATATAGTGTGAAAGATGAAATTAGTATTCATGGAAACAAAAGCAAGATACACAATGAATAAAGGAATATAAAGACAAAAATTGAATTAAGGGTAGGGCCATATGTCCCAATACATGGCACACCATGGTCCACAAGGGTCCATGAGTCCATGACAATATAGTCCATTTCCATTGTATTAGCCATTTAGTGACAGGATTAGTATATGTAAATTGTAATTAGCAATTTTAATGAATTTGTTGATGACCCTTTCTTCGCCAGGATGGTTACATGCTAACAGAAAGATACAATATGTGAGCTAATTTGTCACTGATTTGAAGATTAAGGATGCAGCCAAATGCTAATTACCATGAGACCAATTAGATTAAGAATTAGGTCATGTCTTGTTTAGGACAAGACCTTAGATTATGTAATATGGATTCAAACCTTAAGATACTATCTAAACAGAATTCAAATCTTGATGAAAATAATACTAACTACGGGTGCTAAAAAACATATAAATTCATGAGAATACAAGCTTTGTCGATATTAAATGTTCCGACGATTACAAGAGAGAATCACAAACAGTGACTGAATATCACATTTTTCCTAAGCACATAGTACAAGGAGTATTCAGCTACTTCCAACAGTCTTCACATGCACACGGCGTTGATGGCATGGAACCTTGTTCATTAACCATGTATAGATGGTAAAAGGCTAGCATTACAAACAGCCTCACTGAGAACAGATCAACCACGGATAACGTCAAATATGCATTGGACTGATATCTTTTGACGCTTACTGAAACTACCTGTCTATTACTCAAGGAAGCGGCATTACCTGGAATGATGATCTTACAGTTAAGCTCCTACTTGCAAGGATTTATCCAAAGCGAGTCCGAATACTGTGAATCCCGGGTTTAAAGTTTAAGCCAAGTAGGACCTGCCTTCATTTTATCTGTTCAGTGGTTGGCATACTTGTTTTATTTACTACAGTAATCCTCCCACCGCCGGTACAGTTCAAAGTGATAGAGAACACAAAGCATTCGCACATCAGTTTCATTGTGTTAAGTACACATCAATCACCAAAAATTCGAATTGGGACTCCAAAATGGACCCTTGGAAACCGATGGGGACTCAACCTCTAATCCATCTTTCTCTGAACATCCCTTTTGCTCTAAGAGAACTAACCACTTTATGCCCATTGATGTCTTTGGCTAATTATCGGATAAACAGTGTACGAAACAATTCTAGGAAGTAACTATCTAGGCGCTACAAGGTGGCCTAGAGGATGAACTTCGGTCCAAGAGATTAATACGACCACCGGGATTTATGCACCTTATTACCTAAATTGCAGTTGAAGTCCGAATAAAGATATCACTTAATGTTAGTCTAAGTGAAGACTACAGCATCAATAGTTAACTTCTCTGTCACAAAAGCAGCAAATAATTCGAAAAAAATATGAAAAATCCACGGATTATTGATTACGCGTATCGAATCCGAATTTTTCGTAAGAAACGTGAATAATTCGAAAAAAAAACATAATTTATGTTTGATTTGGGAATAAACCAGATTAAAAAAAAACAAAACAAGAGAATCTTTACGGAAAAACAAAAAAACAAAAATGTAAATAATATATTATCTAGTTAGCACTTGAGAACTAACTAATTTGTTATCTTTTGGTTGTATTTGATTGACTTATCTTTATTCATATCAAATGTTTTTTTTTTCCATTTAAAACCCATATAAATCTTGTACTTCAATTTTTTTCCCGTATAAATCATCGTACCGTTCTAATAGCGTATTTATCCTTCCGTTTTTTCATGATTCTTTTCCGTTCTTTCCTATTTTTTGCGTATTATATTATTCCCGAATTAATCCCGTATCCATACTTTGTTACTATGGTAACTTAACTTGATAATCATTAAGGAGAGCAGAAGCAACCATGCATTATGACGATAAATAGTCCAAGAAGCAGCTACAGAACACAATGGGGGGTAACAAATCAGATAGGAAGAAGAAGTTAGATGAAGAGGTAGTTGCATGGAGCGGATCGATACAAGTACTAATCCATGACATGAAGCAAAACACACGGCAGCGAACATTCGCATTCACACAGACAATATGCCAGATTCCCTAAGTTAATATGCTGGAAAATAATGTCGCATTGAAGACAATGTTACCTCTTATTCGTTCGTGATTAATAATAGTCAAGAATAGATTTTTTTCAGAGGGGCCAAAACAAAGGAACACTATGGACATTCTCATGCTGTGTCATGTGGTTATTTAAATGCTCTACATTGTGCTGCTTAAAGGCACAACATCAACAACAGGAGCTATGAGATGGATGTTATACTAACCTCGATCATCATCCAGATTGACATCACTGTGCCGCTCATCGCATTCCAGCTTCCCGGAACCAACCTGCTATACGATTATGACTTGGATGCCGCCCACGGTCATTGGGTTTTGATAGTGATCAGCTTGAAGAAAGTTACAAGGTCCAGGCCTCCACGTGTTTGTCATCTAATAGCAATAAGAATTGAGAACGAGATTAAGCTCAAATATCCTATTGACAGAGAGTGAGTACCACTTAGTACGTAATAATCACCGTTATGACGATATAGCTATGATAGTGATTAAATACGAATACATTTGTGGCATAAGGTCATATACTTTTCAACAATGATTCACAGAATTCAAGATTTGGGAAACCATCTGCCAAGCTCAGCATGAATTTTGATGAAATAAGAGCAGGCAGCATTTCAAGCTAAAAATCAAATGTACTACGTTTTTAGCATCATAATCAAGGTTCAACGGCAGTCCCGATACAGATCATGCCCAGGCACTAAGTACGCAAATAACCGCACACCCATGATTAGCTCATTGATCCGAAAATCGAAGTTCAGATGCAATTCAGATGTAACCCAGGATCAGGATCAGGTATCAAATACACAGGAAATTAACTTTCAAAAAGGCTTTTTCATTTATCCGTCACAGTTTCACATGATCATCACTAAACATCATAAGCACATTCGACATGTAAGAAGTATACACAGAAAAGACCCGTGGAAGGACAAAATCCAGCCACATACTAAACATTAGCATGGCATCTCTCTTTTGGTTTCCCGTCCGCAAACTTTCCCTCCAAATCAATGAATGTGACACAAACAGAATACTCCATATGATTAAGTTCCCAACCAATTTTATTTATTAAAAGTAGCAGCAACATTGACACATATTCTTTTTGCCCTTCCAAAACCAAAAGAGGCAGATGCATACTAGTATCATCCGCTTTTTCATCCATCAATAAGTTCATTGTGATAAATCCATAACTCCAACGACCTTTCTAATTAATATGTGTGTGAGTTTTCCAGGCAACACGTTCGTTTTCCGGATTCAACTACAGATCAATGTTCTAAGCTTATGGTTTAAAAAGCTATCAAATGTTCATGCATACATTTCTTCAACATAATTGTTTGTGATGAAAAACCATTTGACATTTCGTAACCTGCAGCAATTGTCAAACAGAACATGCAAAAACATCACCATTGTCGCTAACCATTCACCCAAGGAAGCAACACTTGAACATTCCTCGAAAAGGAACCATGTCAATAATTTAAAAAAAAAAAAAACAAAATGTAGGCTCCATTCCAGGAAATATCAAAAAAGCAAGAAAATGATGGGTGACAAAGTAGATTGTATCCGAACCTGTCTGAATCCTTGTGCTTAAGCTGGCACTACAGTTTGTGGTACTGGCAACAAAGCGCTCACATGCAAGAGGAGGATTCTCAATAACATGGACCAACACCTGCCAGACAATCACTTTCTATAGTTAAACTGTTCCACATTCCATATCATTCTTTTCCATATTCCTTGTATGAATACAACAGTGAATATGATCAGAGGATATTATCTGAAAAAGAAAAAAAAAAGGATGCATTAAATAGTATATTGGTCCCTCGAGGGAATACAAGAATTTAGGTCTGACAAATTTGAACCAAGCACTTGGCGGAAAACATTGCACAGTTCTATGAGTTTGCCTGGTTTAAAATCTTACATGTTGAGTTTGCCTGGTTTAAAATCTTACATGTTATCACAGGACAAGCTCATACATACCAAAGATTGTCAAGGCTGCGGAAAATAGCATTTCACAAGAAGCGAATCACAACAGTCATAATAATAGTAGTAATAAAAGTAACATTGCAGAGGGCCAAAGGCGAGCCCTGTAAAACGCCCGGCCTCGGAGCATAGACCTAGAGAACTCCTGTCGGCGCTCGTCTGCCAAGGCAAAAACAACTAGCCTCCATTCATAGACCATATCACCCAGCCATCCCACCCAAAATACGATGATAAGACATAAGGTTAAGAGAGGTCTTCTTCACCGAAGTCTATATCAGGAAGCAGTATCTCTGATTACAACAGGAGGATACTGTCATCATAAAATATATCTTCATAGAAAGATGCACAAGAGCCCAAAAGTCATTCCTGATTGATGATTGTCAGCCTGACCATGGATCGACATAATGCATATAGTTTGTGGCCCTGGCTCCAACTGGCCACGCGAGAAGGACATGCTCCAAGAGAAAAATCAGTAACTTGGACAACCAAATTCCGAAGCTCAACCAAAAGAAGATACTATCATGCAATACCCCAGGAAAATAGGCCATTTTGTGAAGATGGACAATGACACTGATGCTGCGTAATCTATTACGCCGACATTGAGGAAATACCTTCACTGACAAATGTTATGGTCACTGCAAAGTGACAAAGTACCGGTCAGGTAACAAAGGCGAGACAGTGCGTGTGACGGAACTATCTTACTTCAAGTATAATTCTCGTCATCACGCATGCCACGAATCTCTACGTCATCAATGAATTTGAGCAACGGTTTGATGCTGACCACAAGAAGAAGTTCGTGAAGGAATCGGCGCCTTCATTGCTAGTGACCCAACTTATAATGTTCCTGATAATCTATCATTTGTTCAAACAGCGAGCACCAACGATTTCCATTGCAACCAAGAGTCAAAATTCCAAAATAACGACGGGAAAACCTCGCTAGTACAGCAAAAGTGACCAACGCTATTAACTGGCTGCATCTTACCACTGATCGGCCGATCAAAAACATGGTTTCTAGTATTACAACTGAACTGGTTCTTGCAAATAGTGTTTCAAAAATGTTAATTGAACATTATGTAACTAAATCTACTGCTAATCACACCTTATGGTGAAACCCTAATTTCGGGATATGAAACCCTAACAATTCATCGGTGGAAAGCAATGTGGCCAACCAACCCTAATTTGATGTTTCAGAAGTTTAAAATAGATTAAAATATAACAACGTCAACCCAGATAATCTCATCGATCTTCTTCGACCACAGAAGAACCCTAATTGCAGCGAAATTGAAGAAATTGAAAAGACGATTCATCTGAAATCTGAGCAGAGTAACCTGTGTAGATAACAATGCATGGGTCGCCGCCTTTTACTGGAAACTGATGTGCGGATATTATATGAGGGATCGGTATATGGATATATGATGCAACCTATTATCATTAGCAGAATGACCCAGGTAAATATCCCATGATTTAGGTCAATTTTTTTTTAAAATATGATCAGTTGAATTGAATATTTATAAATATTTCTAAAACTTCATGAATGATATGAGGAGTGGACTCTGAATTTGGCCGAGCTCGACTTGAGAGCCCATAACAATCGGCCGAAGAACTGTTCCCAATTATCTGTGTTTTCCTGAAATGCCTAAAAAATCTCAAAACTTATACATTCTTGTGTCTCATATTATATGTAATTAATTGATTCGATACATAATTTTATATATGTTAAATTTTTATAAAATTTAATAAAGAAAAAATATGTTTTTTAGAGATAGTGTGATTTACTGTAACGATTGTGAAAGAAGATAATGAATTTATTGTAATATTGATAACTTAATGATTGTGAGAGAAGAAAAAATATGTTAACTTAATGATTGATTTGATATTTTTTTGAGTAAAAAGTTACTACCTTCATCCCATGATTATTGTAACGTTTGTAACTCCTTACATTATTCAACACGTAATTTGAGGAATTTTGTTACGCATATAAATAATACGATTTAAATTTTTTAATAATCCACGATTATATTACATGACGTTTACTATCATTAATGTTTTACAATATTTTTCAAAAAACAACGTTTGATCATGCATGTTTGATAAAAAATTATAATTTTTTTTATGATGGAAATGTTATAAATAAATTAGGATAGAAAAAAAAAGTATTACATATGTTATAGGAAGAAGGGAGTCGTAATCTAGTTTACAAGATCTAATGTTCTAGTAGTTTTTAAATTCAAGCTTTAAAATATTTTAAAAGATATTATGTCACTTACCCAATAGGCCAATACAAAGATCTCAACTCTACGTGTAATTAAATTTCAGTCAATTCAATATTAAATATATAAAGCAAAATCATCTTTTTTTTTTTTTTTTTTTTTTTTTTTTTTTTTTTTTTTTTTTTGTTGGTATATTGTATCCTCATGGGATTTATGAGTTTCTTGGGTTGATATATATTGATCTTTTTCTTGGGTTGATATATTGGGGAGTTTTTTCTAAAAGAATGACCGAGATCAAACTAAAATCGTTCAATGATCAGAACCAAAACAATAATTCAATGGTAACAATCACTTCGCATTTAAAAACCCATGTCAAGTCATTATTGAATCCATGTCAAGCCATTATAGCAATAGATCACACGAAAGTTGTGTTTATCTTGATACATGATGAACAAAGTGAAACTTTGAAACATAACATAGACTTAAAAATATTTCTGAATTCGAATTCTGTGTTAGTGGTTATCTGAAAATAACCAATGAAAGATTATCGAGATTAAGATTAAGATTCAGATGGAGATTACAGGAGTGATTAATTTGTAGGGACCAGTACTCTGATTAAATGTTATGTTTAGGTTCTCAATTCTCACCTAACCAAAGTACTTGCTTGGGCGAAATTGCGTAGTAAACTACTGGTCCAGCACAGACCACATGCCGCGCGAGGCACGCTGCAAAAACCCAATTACTCCTCCAGTCCTCCTCCCAATTAGTAATAGTACTAAACTAGATCTCTAATTAATCTAATGGTAAATCACTAACTTAGAGGAGTTCAGTATTTTAGAGTACTTGAAACTTATAGGTAACTAATAATTTAAGCATACTCTGAATCTTTAAGGTCATGACTCGTGCGTTCATGCACAATCTTCAGTTATTTAACCAACGATTGGCTCGGTGTTTGAACGGATAAAACTGTGTACATAACTCGTATTCATACTTTATCAATTACGGGAAAATTTATGTAGTTGTTCTTGCTGTTGTGAAGTATTTGTACTCGAGAAAACCATGATTTGTTTGTAATCTGATACTTGGTTAAAAAGCAATATAATTGTAGGTTAAAAAGTATAATGTTTTCAAAGCAATGATAGATATAGTATGTTGAAGATATACTAGACAGGTAGAACCACACTATTCAAATACACACATTATAAAGAAGAACTATACCATGTAGATCACTTAAATGTAGATCACTCCCCACCAAACCTCCACACAAGACATAGCATGCTAGCTAGAGGCCCTAATTAATTGCTATTGTCATGAAAATGGAACCATCTATTTTCTATATGGAGGAAAATAGAAGCAAGGGCTAAGCTAGTTATGTACTAACACTATGGCAACATTAATACAATCATATATAATAGGGGAGTTAGGTTATATCCATTCTCTCTGGTCAGCTTAACTGTTACGTCTAATCTTGATGGTTATCGATTCTAACTACAAGATTCAAAGGTTATCGTTTGTCAACGAGTATGACAATATATGATAACCTTTGATTAATTATGGAAGTATTAACTTTGAATGTTTAGATATGATGAAAGTATGTAAGTGTTGTGCAAACATATACCGATTAATATCTCGTCCCAAATGGATGATCAACATTGACTTTGTGTGAACTTAGACTAGGCATTGTATGCTTAATTTCCTGATCGAACCCATAAGACCACATGCATACTAGCCGTTTTGTTTGTCGTTCGTAGGTCGTTGATCTTGTCTTCGACATAAATTAAGCTCCGAGAGTTTGCTATGTAAACCATATGCTCCTAAATTTGACATCCGATAGGAGATATAAATTCAAAGACTTTGTGCTAAATATGCATGTTGCCGTAGGATCTAAATGAGTCCAACATTTTTTTTATGGTTGGTCCACTCCATGATAGTAAAATGTAAAATATTTAGAACCTTGAAACTTGCTTTGACAAAAGAGTAAGAAGAGAAGTTATTCATGTAACAAAAGTGTATTTATATCACGGCGAAAGGCCCTACAACCAGCTGGCTGTGCATAAAACTTAACTCGAGATTTATCTAAAGGAATATCAAGATTCCAATCACTTGGATAAAAGTTGTTGTTATAGAAAAATTTCTTTAATTTTAAGCATACTTATAGATGCATGCATATATATCATATATTTATGAGCCGCACGTAAGATCCATTACATGTTCCTTGCATGATGCATGGATGGTCGTGTGAGACCAAGATTCAAGACTAGCATGGGTTTGAATATTAAGTGGCTAGGGTTGACTACCAAGTCAACTTAACTATGAGCCACTCCTCTCCCACATCATTGTGTTTAATTTGACCCCAATGGACGGTTCTTATGCCATGTTTGACTATATTTGATAATAATATGCAGCACACGATAGATTCAAACTGATAATAATAAATCCATGAATATGATATATCTTAACATTTTTATTCACATAAGAATTCCTTTAGACTTGTCCTTATCAGGTCAAAAGGTAAGTGATTTAACATTTTAATTCAAACTGATAATAATAAATCCACATATATGATATATGTTTTTTTTATACCATTTATATGATATATGTTAAACACTTTCATTCGCACAAGAATTCCATTAGACTTGTCCCTGTCGTGTCAAAGGTACACTTCGTTTCAAGCTGATAATAGTAAGTCCACAAATATGATGTATCTTAATACTCGATTCGCACCAGTGCCTTTAGACTTGTCCTTGTCATGTCGGAAAGTAAGCGGTTTAATTTTGTTGGTTGATTAGATGAAATTCACTCAATTACATCTATTCTGATATGACTTCAAACACTATCAGGATATAAGGAGATTAGAGAAGTGATCTATAATTCATCACAAAAGTTGATCGTGTTGGATCTAAATTAATTTTACTATATCATATAATGTGATTTATCTGAAATATGAGATGTATTACTAACCAAAAAAATGGCAGGTTTTTAAATTATCAAGTTTCCACAAAAAATGAGTTTGGTGTGACACACAAAAACCCTCTATCCCAACTAGTTATAGCTGTGGCAAATGCTAGTTGTACAATACATTGCAAGTGTCACACTCTATGTTTTTCGAGGAAAAACTTGCACAAACTACATATTAGGCAGCTAATCTATAGGCACATATGTATTTACAACATTATTGGGTCCACAGTTATAGATCCATCGAAAAAAAGGACAATATGCAAATTAAAAGACCGAATGACCAACTTGATATTACATAATGTGGCTCATACTATGCTTAATGAAGACAACAAGTGCTCATGAGTGATGTCTGGGGAAGATATAGCATTGACATTACAAGTGGAACATAGAATTGTGGCGGATAATTGCCAAGAATAACAACAAAATGTCACGACGATTAGGATTTAGGACACAATTCGTGAAACGTTGTTAAGTAGTTTCTAGTTCTGTTATGTAATTCAATCATTGTTTTATTCAATATTATTGTTTATAATCACTAAGATATATATAAACGGATTTTCTATCATCATTTTGAATTTTTGATAAAATTGATTATTCGATATTATATCGATTATCAGCACAGGTGACATTGGTCAGCATGGTCCACATATGAATCTCTTCGATCTCGATCTTTTTCTCTCTGCACCTCTATTGTACCTTCATCTCAAAAATCTACTATTTAAATGGATAGCAGTTTCTCATTGATTTCTCCCATGCACATATACCTAGCTTAGCTAGCTCATCTAGCAAAATTTGCATATTCAATCACCATATCATATCTTCACAAGCTCATTTTGCTAGCTTTTTTCTCTGACACCACGCTAACAAGATCACTTGATCTTCATCATCACTTGGTATCACCTGACAATTTTTTGCTCTCACTCTATTTGTCCCTCTTTGCTTTTGTTGAGGAACTTGGAGTAGTGTAACATAAAGTAAGTTTTAGTTTATAAGATGTCGAGCAGAAGGTCAAGGTCGAGGCAATCTGCGGGAGGTTCAAGGATCACAGAAGAACAGATCAACGATCTCGTCTCGAAGTTACAACAGCTTCTTCCTGAGCTCAATAGTCGTCGTTCTGACAAGGTATATATGTAACGCCTTCTCAATCATTATTCTAAAAATTTTTATGTGTGTTCTTATCGTTGTCGTTAGAGAATTTGTTAAAAATAGCAAAACGTTGTGTATTGTCGTCTTGAGCCGTCTGAGTTGGGAATACAAACAGAGTTTCTTCTTTCATGACTTAAGGGTTTTGGTTGCAGAAACTGTGCTAAAAAGATGCCTCCATGCATCTAGTATAATAAATTAAAGTTCAGTCTAGATATCACCATATTATACATTCCTCATAGTTGAATTGTAACAAGATTGCATTTCATTGGGGTTGCCTACAAGCCTAGATTTCAGAGCAGCTCTTGCTTTCATGACTAAATTAGTATACACATAAAAATAAGAGAAACAGATCTATGTATTGACATATATAACTTTACAATTCTGTATGTAGCGTCTTTCTTATGATTTAAACTTTTCCTTTTCTACTATTTGTAGGTCACGGCTGCGAGAGTGTTACAGGAGACGTGCAATTACATCAAAACCTTACAACGGGATGTGGACGACTTGAGCGAGCGTTTGTCGGAGATGTTAGAGAACTCTGACGGCGACAGTGCTTCGGCCGCACTCATAAGGAGTTTTCTTATGCAATAACTAACTAGAGGATGATCTAGCTAGCAAGTAACTTGTGAGGCTACATATATCATGTTGCTCGTTTTTTCCCCTCTAGGGGTTTGTAATGGGATGGTTCTACTCTACTTGGTACTGTCCCCAAGGAAAAGGGAGATTCAATAAATTGGACTTATGGAACATTTCTGTTTTCCCTTTCAATTTAGCACAGGTTTTATATCGGCAAGGCGATACTGAACACTTGTAATCTTTTTTCAGGTCGTTGACTACGGACTGTGTTTGATCAATTTACATCGGTTGAACTAAACAGAATGACTATTTTGTCATACGTATATAATCTCAATCTCGGAAAGTGTCGAACTACTGATCAAATGATTGCGGGAAGGACCGAATACCACCCAGCAATTTCTTGACTTTAGTTCAAAAGCCTAACATTCTTTCACAGTATTATCTAGCATTTGCAATTCATGAAAAAAAAAAAAAAAAAATCTCTCACCTGTTGATTTAGAAAAGGGAGGGATACTCCGGTAATTTCATAGCCAATCACAGATTACAAAAACAATAACGAACGAACCTAGTTCTAGGAAATGAACAGAAGTACCAACCCTAATCTGAAGGACCTAATCTTATAGGCCAACTTATCTTTACATAATGAACATGTACATCAATCCCTTTGAATAATTCAGATCATCTAAGTCAGATCATCTTAGACAGGAAAGTGCAGGTTTATTTTGATCAATTTACTTTCGGATTAAAGGGCGGCAGCAGCGGCTGCCCCCTTACGTAGAAGCACCCCTCACAATCCTTTTTTTTCCATGGTTTTGTTTAATCAACGGGCTATCGTTGCTGTTGACACTGCGGCTTTAAGTCGATTTACTTTTACATCATCATCTAGTTCAAAAACCATGACCTTTGCAAATTGTGATCAAACTTTGCATTCGATGCATATCAAAGTTATTAATACTATCATTATGAGCATCAATGTCGCACACCCTGCTCGTTGAGACGTCTTCAAAGGTAATTCACTGGTTACCCGACTTTTCCTTCTCATGACCAACATTCTAACCAATTAAGGAACTCACGTCAGCTCCGAACAGGCATAATATATCTTCTAGATTGAATCGATCTGTTAATTGGTTAATATACTTGATCATTTACCTAACACTTTTTTTGTGGGCTACTCCTTGCCATGCCATGGAGGTATCCGATATCCATACAAAGTTCACAGGCTATATGTTAAAGACATTATTACAAATTACCAATCACGATGTGCACGATGATTGCGACGTTCCACTATAAACCCAAGGCTTCGATTTTATGAACCAAAAATTTATTGGGTGGTACAAACCCATATTGTCTAGGTAAAGTACAATAATATTTAGTACCAGACTTCAAAATTGAGAAGATACTTGGCTATAAATTTTTTCCTAGGGCTCGTTACTTCAACGTTCTACAGCTAGGGAAAAAGTGACCAAGGACATCCTACTCATATAAACTTACTATCAAGCAGCTACTATCTTGAACTCCTCGGCATTCCAGTGACAGAGAACTTGATTCTGCTCTCAAATTCGGATCTTGTTTGTGAAATAATTAAAGGTCCATAGAATTGAGTTTCATCCTTCTTGCTGATCCGACAAGATCCAGTTAGGACCCTTTGTAAACAAAGTTCTATACATTAAAAAAAAATATGAATTTCAAATATAATAAATAGAAGTTTATATCTATTCCAAGGCTCCAAGACAGTGTTTTGAAAATAGGGAGTATATTTCTCTCAACTGTTTATAACAGTAATTTTGGCTAATGCTATAACTTCTCTGTTTGAGAACTAAGCCATCTTTTGTCCTTCTAACACGCGAAAGAATTTGATATGTATCATTGGAGACTAACCGATTCCTCGGCCTCTCGGGTTACCTTGATGAAGACATCCTCCAGGGTGGTATCAGCCAAACCCCAAGCATTTACTGTGAATTTTCTCTTTGCATTTTCAACCACCTCTCCGCTTTTTCTTTTCTTAACAAAGCTGTAATAAAAACGAAAACCTTAATCCCTTGCTTTCAAGACACACCTAAGCATCCATCAAGGCGGGCGGACATCAAGGCGCCCGCCTTGCTCTAAAAGTCAAGGCAAAAGCTTAGGTGGCGCCTTGACAACTATGAAGGCAGCTTCCGTTCTCTATCGTACTTCATAGAAATAGGGTTAGAGCAAAATCAATCAAGGAATGCACCCTTCCTTAACTTAATGATTGGTCAAGCAGGAATTTCATCCAAACTAACCGAACACGCAGAGTCCAAATATCTAACAGTATAGTGACACTGTTCTTTATCTGAAATTTATGTTCGCGGACCAAGACCAACATTTCCAAAAGAAGGATAACCTTAAATGATTCAAAATGTAGGGAGGGATTTTATCGGCGAGTTGGTGTACTTGATCCTATTTCATGTGTACAAAGTCCTGGACAGGGAACACAGTTAGCTGCATGAAAGCATCACGATGAAAAGGAAAGTACAGAAAACTTGCCTCTTTTGGGTTGCCGATACACTGCAGTTCACCATTGACAAAATTTTCTAATTGATCACAAAGCGCCTCTGCTTCTTCCATTGAGTGCGCTGGACGTAATCAGGGGGAAAAAACAAATCATCCACAACAATCTATACTTTTGACTTCATCATGAACTAGAGTACAGAAGTTCAAACGCAATATGTTCTGTTTCTAGAATAGCTAGTTTTGTTCCAAATTCTGAGCTAATCACATGGGCTGACAAAAACTACTTGTGTTTTCATCACACTTGAAATTGGGCTAATTAATTACATTTATCTAATGAAAGAAGCTCATATAAGCCCAATTAACCAAAACAAAAAATAAAAAATATCTACTCGAGCATTATATACTCATTATAGATCAGCCCAAAATAAACACCCATCATAATTATGTGCACAGAAGAATAACACTTTATACAGCACTCTGAATCAAGAAGGTTAAAACTCGCTTCTAATTCCATGTTTCAAGATAATTTATGCTGCATGCGGCCAAGAGAGATGCTCTAGCAGCTATACTAGAGACGTGATTATATTCACTTAGACTTGATCCCTTGATCATAAAATGATAATGAAGCACTCGAATAAAAAATGCTATAACTGAATTATCAACTTCAATGAACAAATGAGAAAAAAGAACACACAAACAGAAAAGACATTCAGTTCTCAGGGGTCAGGGACAAAAATAAGGAAGTTAAAAAAACCAAAAAGCAAGAGAAATACTTGTAAGGATGATAGCTTGATCTTGCTTTGCCCGCTTCACGGCACCCCATAGAAGGCTTCTGGATGCTGGATCAAGTCCAGTACTGGGGTCATCCATGTAAACAATCTTCCAAAATTCCACAAATTAGCACAATAAGATAAGAGATCTCTTCATAGGAAACCAAATTAGTACAAGAACAGGTAAAGAACATGTCGCAAACCTTTGGGTTCCCGATCAATGAAATAGCAACACTGAGCCTCCTCTTCATGCCTCCACTATACTTTCCAGCTTCTCTGTCAGCAACACCGCCTTTGTATAGGTTTAAACTTAAAACGGAATCTTTCACTGCCTGTAATAATGTGAGCAGAAAAAATTAATCAAAAAAAGGTTTGTGTTAATCATAAAATTCAATTCAGAATACAACGACCACATCATGATATTCAAAAATATTTTTAGCCCATTGAAGGGGTTACTAAGAGATGTGCAAAAAGCAAAATCAATTGACATGAATAGCTGTTTGACAATAGAAGAAAATATCAGTTCCTCTAGGCCAGCGGCCCAAGATAAGAACCATTTCCATTAAGTATGCATGCAGACTCACCTCCTTCAAGGCAGCACCTTTGAGGTTTTTTAGTCGGCCATAAAACAATAGATGCTCCCTTCCTGTCAAGCAATCCCATAGGAGGCTACAACACAAAAAGTAGAAGACATTATTAGGCCCGTCAATCTACAAAACTTGGAAGCATAAACCAAACTGAACTTCGTTACAAAAACTAAACAAGCATGCACTTACTCATGCTGAGGACAAACACCCATGCTGCCATATATGTCATCCATAGAAGACCTTATATCTAAACCTTGAACGAGTGCTGTGCCTGATGTTAGCTCTGTGAGCCCAATCATCTATCAAAAGAGAAACAAAACATTAAACAGGGAATAAATACATTTTGTTACAGGTTTTTGATAAAAAGGGGAAAAGATTAAGAGAATTTTTGGGTCAAAAGACCAAACTCCCATTCTGATTAGTGGTTAGCCACAACAACAATTTCATGGCAACCAGCATACAGGAACAAATATGACATGAAAGTGAATTAAGATTACAATAGTCGAGATCTTGTACATCATGACAGCTCAAGATATATAACACTAACCATGCCAATGAAAGAGGTTTTTCCAGCACCACTAGGACCAAGCATTCCAAAGCACTCTGCTCGAGTTATAGCAAGAGACACTCCTTTGACTGCAACTTTCTCGGGATTGCCATCTCTTCCTGGATACACCTTCCTCAGCTTATTACAGATTATGGCATGGCTCACACCTGATTCAAGCATAAGCTGCTCTACCTTCTCTCTCTGTGGTAGAAAAATCAAGTAGAAGCTTTTGTCAGATCTTTCAATAGCCCGTAGAAGCAAGTATATTTCGTTTCCCGACGAGAAGACACAAATTTCATACAGGATCAGGATTCTGTGTCACACACTAAAGGAAAAATAGATGTCTCGTATATTAAGATGAAACTTACTGCAAGACAGTACAGTCTTTTTAGGAAAACATTCCATAGTTTGCACCAGTAATTCGAACAAAAGTGAGGCTGTTCCCAACTACTGTATATAGACAAGGGTTTGCTATTCTAGTGCATGCCATTGTTAGTCATGGTTTTGAAATTGTATGCTACTCAAACGAAACATGAATTTGAATTATTGTTCTTCATAAATGCTTTTACTAATGCTTAAAACAACCATTCCCTCTGTCAAATCACGATTCCTAATGCATAAGCAACGCCTACAGCTGCGCTATAATTTCATTTTACAGGACACTTAAGAAACCAGAACTATAATCAATTAGAGAAACTACTCCACAGATTGAAAGCTAGAGAGAAGCTTCTAAGCATATTTCCAGATATGTATATATAACAAAGAGGTAGAAGATACCTCCTGTGCTATATCAAATTTCTCCATCTGATGAGAGTCTTGAGGCCTTTGCATCTCCAGAGAAGATTTCTCAGTGCTCAAAGAATGCTTCTTCCTGAAGCCATGCAAGAAAAACAGAGGGCCTTTCTTCACCCCATTTCCAGTTCGTTTAACTTGATCCACATAGTATGTAATCATAAGGAACACGAAACATTCGATGATCATAATAATCATAACATCTTTTAGACCGTTTAGGTTGTCACCCAGGTCTTTCCACTGCATACCATGGCCGACTTGACTTGTGCGAATAGCATATTGCTCAAACTCATATAACGCTCTATATAGTGCAAAGAAAGGGAAGAACGAAATACAAAGTATCCACCTGCCTAGAAAAAGATATTTAATCAGAAGCCTTGAAAGTTTTGAGTTCTAATTATTGATGTGCTAAAGCAAACTAGAAATCTATTTGAAGAGGAGTTCTATACTGGACAGCAACCCAAGTAAACACATTTCCTTTTACAAACCATAAAGATCCTGAGTACCTGACATTACAATTAGTTTTCAGGCATTTATTGTAGATATGTGTCCTTTATCAAGGAACAAAGGTGGAGTGGCTCAGAGCATTAACTTACTAGGGAATTCAGGATTCTTAAGGGAAGGACCGAAAAGAAATCCTGCTGCTGTGAATCCCACAAAAATGACTACAACTGCAACCATCAATTCTCAACAGTTAATAGGAAGAAATTTTACAATAAGAATCAGCACATATTCAGTATAACGCGTAACAAACCTGTACCAGCCCTTATATTAGGGCAGAAAGCCGCTGCAAGGAATGATAACGAAACTTGTAGGTTCGCATAAAGGAAGTAGAATACAAACTGGATGCTGAAATCATTCTTTGTGAAGTAAAAAATTCCTGCACAAATGTCCTCATTTAAGTAAAAAAATATAGGGACAAAATTCCAAAAAAGAAAACTAACCTTTCCAGGGCAATATTACCTAATATAATCCCGCCAGCCAAGTAGCATAACATCGAGAAAAAAGTTAATATTAGGTAAAAGACATGTGACCGTCCAATATGGTCTGTCACCAAGATCATGCATTTTCATCATTATTCGTATGTTCCTTTGTTTTTCATATACTATAGCCTTTGCAACAACCTAAAAACAACAACGGAACAAACTCAGATTTTGCGCAAAGTAACATAACTCATCAATAGGTTGTTACAGTGTGAGTTGTAACTCTTAAATCTCTAATGCCTTTCTAAAAGAGTTCTACCAAGATTAAATAAACCTAAGAAAACATGGTTCCCTTGGATAGGAAATTTGCTTGCATAATAAACCCTACATATTCGTCACAATTTCTTTTCAGTACCTGGCCTTTTAAGACTAGGAATATCTCTTTGGCGTTCCAGGACATTCAAGTTCAATTAAAATTCTCTCTTTTATCTATTGCTGGTATTGCGTGTGGCCTGGCATCAATCACAGATTTAGGGTAGTAACATCAGCCTCTCTATTAATCCCACTAATCGGAATCTCCATAGCCCGCATAAAGGAATGTCCCTAAGAAAGTAGGAAAGGCGGAGAACCGAAAACTGATATAAAGCTAAGGCAAAGACTCGATGAATGTCCCTATTAAAGTAGGTGCCTCTCATGAATAGACTCCCATATATTACAAAACGTAAGACAGATGGAAGCACAAGGGCACTTTGGCAAAAAATGTTCAATAGTTCCCTTTTTAGCTTGATCAACCCATTAACGAGTAATCCTAATGTGGGCGGATTTGGTCAAGGAGATGCAAAAACAGTACTTCAAGACCCATTACGTGTCCAAAGACTTTTGTTCTTTTTCGCATCCGTTATTTTTATAAAAAAAATTTGGTTCTGAAAAAGAAGCGGTTGGAGAAGGTTCAATTGCCCGAAATGAATTTCTAAAGTCATGTATTTCTCAAGATTCAATTCTCTCCCTTTCACACACCTTCCTATTTCCTTGGCTTCTTCCACCCCCCACTTTCCTTTTTCAGTTCCTTTAGAATATACAAATAGCACAAGAGAGTAAGGATGACAATAATGACCGTCATACAAGGAGAAATATCTATGAAATTACATAACCCTGCACATCCATTTAACAATTCAATCAGAACTAATGACAAGCAAGACCGAGAAGCCTGGAAAAGCATCTAAGGGATAAAGAATCATGGCGTGCATTCGTCTGATTTCTCCAATTAGTCGGCAGGCTAGAACTATTTATGCACCCCAGGTATCTCATCAATCGATCCACCATGAGTTAAACAGCACAAACTGTAACAGTCAAAACTGAGCATTATAATTGAACTCTCAAGAACGACCGCAACCAGATGAAAGTAAAACGGCAGCTACCTATACAGCACGTGGAGGAAGAGCATAACTTACTTGGAATTGCATTACAAATGCCAGTGGAGGTATCCATTGGAAAAGAGAAAAGTCACCACCTGAATCATAGGGAGGGAAAACACGAGTGGGCATTTATTTTATGAAGTCAAATATCATTTTGGTGCCTGGTCCTCACAGAAGATGAAGGTATGCATTTGAGGCCTGAAAAAGAAGACTAGATGTGAACTACTGATAAAGTTTGTCATCTAGAGTATACACAATATTCTAATATCTATAGGCAAAACTACCTTACATGAAAGAAACCAATAACAGCCATGTAGCTAAGTAATTAACAAAAAGCAGCAAATTACGAAGCCTATCCTAAACCATATCCACAGGCATGTCTAGTTATTGAAGACTCGGGTTCTCGCTGGAATCTCACCGAGAAAGGGAAATGCAAGTGCATCAAATGCTTAAATTGAGAGTTCTTGACGCTATAGACTATGAACTTAACTGGCTGAGGTGCAAAATCTAAAATCTGTACATAGCATATCATGAACTCTAAACAAATCAAAGTCCCATGAACTATTACAACATCTTCTTTGTTTACATCAGTTCTCATGGTTCAGCCTTTGTTGATTTTCTGCGTTCTCAATCTCCCTCCCTCTCCCCTCTCCCTCTCCCTCCCAAAAATAACCGAAGAAGCAGTGACGCATAATATTCACAAGCACAAACCAGTAATAGATGCCCAAAATATATTACGGTATATAAAACATTAAGGGCATGAAACAGTCTCGTAACAAAGGCAATAGTAAAGAAAGTGAAGAGCAAGAACTAGTCCAACTTAAAGACAGATGGATAGCCTGGAAAACTGAGAAAGATTACCAGATTCACCAATCTAGGAAACCGAATCAGTTGGGGTCCACCTAGCCCACGAGAAAGTTCATTCGATGAGTTATACCAGATGATTGCATTGAAAATATTTTCACCCGAATTCTGGAAATCATAAGCTGCAAAAGCAAGTTACAGAAGCAATCTATCAACTGAAGAATTTCACAACACCATTAGCAGGTCTGTTTTAAACAGCTCTGTGCAGGATCAATGTGTACAAACACGTCTGCTGGAAAATCATGCTCATTAGATTGCTTTTAATGACACTGACAATGCTCAGAAAACAAAGTATGTAAAATAAACCTCTGGAGGAGCAGTAAAAGAGCATCAGATCATAGACCAACCTGCAGCAATTTCATTAGTCTGTCCAGCAGTGTTTCCTTGGAAATAACCCCTGAAAAGCTCATCATCAATCTCTGAAGAGCTGTTACGCCACAAATCCAAGCCTTGAACGCATCCTAATTCTGAAAACAGGTTATACAAAATGATCAAAGTCGTAAGGTGCGCTGTGTGTGTATTTGGGCAGCTACAGCCAATAGAGTTGATGCTTATCGATGGGACAAACAATTTGACACCAAACCGGTCCAGGTATAAAGTCAGGCAGAGCTTTATCAGAAGAAAAACACAATTTGATACCAAACTAAATCATAAAATACATTTTCACTACAAGTGAAGGAATAACATTCACAGAAACTTATATATGTTATCCTCTTCGTATAACGGAAATAAGGGGCGTATTTTGCTACAGCCAAACAAGCGTATAAATCAGATTGTTCTTGGTGTACAGTAGTTTGTTGTTGGTGTTCTATAATTAAGTAATTGTGTAGTTTTTTTTTTTAAACACTTTTGTCTATCAAACTAATGTGCACAATAATCAAATTGCATTACATCCAATGTAAACTATTGCACACCAAGCGCAAACAATTGTATAGTGCAGCCTGTTGGTTGCAGTAAAATCAGCCCCCATAGCCTGTCAATATCCAATATACTATCCAAATAAATAAAATTTCATGGAATGCCACTTTCATGGAACGTCATGACATTTTGGTAATTATATGAACTTTCAGAGAGCATATACGTTATTTCATCAAAGTGAATGTACTTCTTGAGTGGACAATATTAAAGAGCTCAAATTAATTTAGGAGTTACAAAACTATTCCTCTATTTCTTCCACCATCGATTAAGTTGCAATCCATGGAGTACAAGTGATTCCCTTGTTTTCATTTGTCTATATCGTCATAACTAAATAGAACTTTTGACAAATTGTTATAAGTCTGTCCGCTTCACATGACATACTATCACAAATCTTTCAAATAGGAAATACAAACATCCGTGCAGTGCAGGGGGCAACAAACTAGTTTATATAAAGGTACAAAGTGATTATTAACATTGACTCCAAACACAAAGGTAAAACTCATACCCAACATCGTTTTCTCAGAGTCCACAAGGAAGGGTACAGAGAATGTTGAATTTGAGCTACAATACTTCTGAATAGAGTAAACGCGTGAATCGACACCTCTATCGAATAGATACGTATTACCGATTTTAACAGTAGATCCCTGTAACGAACAGGAAAGATGATAGCTAAATAAAGAGAACAAGTTATAGACTCAGGAAGCGGAAAAAAATCATCCTACAAATTATAAAAATTGGTTCAGATATTGATGGGAGAAACAATTTCGCCACATCAACTTTTGTACAGGATAAGTCCCTTTGCAACAATATAGTCTATCAACTAAATCTTCCGATCCATATGCCTACGATTAAATCAAAGCAACAAAATTGGCATGCATTTATACTTCCAAATCTAGAATTTCAAATTTCCTAGGATGAATATGTTGTAACTTTGCCAAAACCAATTTACAAACCACACCCCCGTCCCTTTTCCCGATAAGTGATTTGCTGAAACGATTTAACCATGCCGTTGAACTCTTTTTCATTTCCTAGATGAATTTTGCAGCACTAAAAATTCAACCGTTGCTGCAAGCCAATTAAAAGAAAGCTACTGAATAGAATGCAACTTTACCAAAACAAGCCCTGGTAGACTACCCTGAGAAATTGAGGAATTATCCAATAACGTATCTGTCAACATTTTGCCTGCCACTCCTGTGAAGAGTTAACAGGTTACTCAATAGAAAACCAGACAATTTCAGTTGTGTGCCAACACACAATAGGTTCAGGCAAGAACATATATTAGAGGCTATAAAATTGCAAATACATTTTAGCAGTAGGTCCCTTCACAACTATGAAGCTAGAATCAATATCTTATGGATGTATAAAGAAGCGACAAGATATCAATGCAGTAGTGTAAAACAGCTGCAAGGCTCCGGAGATTTTATGCCAAATAAGAATTTTGCTTTGAAAAATTGGACCAGGACCAAAGTCTCCAAGTTGTTGCAAGGTCGACAGTAGCCTTAGTCTACAGTTTATCGAGACAATTCATAAATTCATATTACCGAAACAACAAAAAAGGCATCGAGGACACATCAAGGTCACATATCAGGAATGGGATAAGCAAATTGTCTCTCGTCTCACAAACACATTCCCTTTGTTCTTCAGCTTTTTACCCCAAACATGCAATTCGCAACCCCAAAATGGGACCAAAATCAACAAACTAAATCTTTTCACACCGATCGGACTAGCCAACTCCAATCAGGTATTGTCATGCACTTCAGCATTTCAGGTTCTAATAACCATGAGTCAGCAGCGAGGGCGTAGAGTCAACCACAGATAATCCATTTTAATGATTGAGCAAAGGAGGAGATACCGTGTCCCAAGGTCTGGTTACTGCCCGTTATAAGTACTGGCACAGGGCAAGATCCTGTTTTCCTGCAGGACTTATCAGGAGGTCAGAATAAGACATAAAACTCATACGCACAGAACGATCATCTGATTCAGCAATTTGTAGCATACGAGGCCATTTCTGAGGACTTGAATATTCACAGCCTTCCATCTCATAAGGATACACACCATATTGCAGCAAACAGTAGTTACAGTTAAGGGGTGATGACACATTTGAGTCGGAATTTTCAGTAACCTTCAGCATCACCCTGAGAAATGCTATAACCACCAGTGGGATAAGAAACATAGTCAGTGTCTCACACCTTTGCCGTTTCTGCAGCGGAAAAAAAATCAGTAAATTGCAACGTCATTGCAATAAACTTAGCGTAACACACTTTTCATGATATCATGGACCTATAGCTCATTAATCATTGTGATTTCAGCTTGATTCAGCATCAAGCATAGACTCGATTGATATTCTGATCGAAATTCTCTTCCAGCTTATTCTTAAGAATACTAAACCCTGATTTCAGGGCTCTACAAACCGCTAGCAAGATTCCGTAACTAAATTGATTAGCATCTGTGTGATGGTACCAGCACCAACCGATTCCCTGAAATTCCACGATTGTAAGATCAACAAATGAACCCCAACACTAACACTCTTGGACAAAAGCTCTTTCATCACGAGAAACGACACCATGCTTCGACCAAGAGTCTACTACAGATTATTACCCAAAACCACACACATCATCATGATATAATGGTTCGTGTTGATTATAGGATGAATTGATAACGTAGATAGTATTGCTAAATATAGCCTTATATCACAACTCAATCTATCACGAATCACGATATCCAACCTCGGTCTAAACCATTAAGGGCACTCCGTTTTCAGCATTCTAGCCTTAGATCTCAACACAATCTATCACGATATCCAACCTCGACCTAAAACACTAAGCACACTCCACTCCCTCTTCAGCATTCTCTCATCGGACACTCTCCATTTGACTCATCAAAACACCCTGCTTATTCTACAAATACAGCACTCTAACTTCACCAATCCAAAACATAATTCATATCATCATCATCACCAATACACTCGAGTCCGACTCATCATCACAGAGATCGCAAAGTGCACTTAATAATCCTCTCCCACACACTCAAATCATCATCACTTGATCAAACACACATCACACCCTAACCTAACCTAAACCTCAACATTCTCCCCAAATCACCATACCACAACACACACACACACACACACACACATCCACAATACAACACAACAACAAAAACAACAAAAACACAGACGAATCAACATCAAACTGACAGGTCACATTCTTCCTAATCAAAGCATGCGCCTGATTCTTACCAAAAAAAACATGCGCCTGATTACAACAAGAAAGAACGACGACGACGACGACGACGACAATGAAGATGCGATTAATCAACCTGATAGATCACATTTTTCCTAATCAAAGCATGCGCCTGGTTACAAAACCACGCCCGCCGCCCCCTCGCTTCCTCCTCCGCCATCTCCACTCACACACTCTCTCCCACTCCCTCTCCGCCACCACAACCACCACCGCGCCACCGCCGTCGCTGCCGCAGATATCTCCTCTCTCTCTCTCTCTCTCTCTCTCTCTGCGGCGATTTCGGAGTGAAAATATAGAGAGAGATACGGTTGTTGAGATACGAATCTGGAATTGCTGAAAAAAGATGGAATTTAATTCAAGGATTTGATTTATTTATCATGATCGTTTGTGGAAATTTAATTTTGGAGAGATTTGAGGGACTGAATTTGGGTAGGGTGTGGTGAGGTCTTTGATTAGAGTAGAGTGGGTAGTTCGGCGCTGTGGAAATGTGAACGTTGCGTTTTGGGAAATCTAAGGGGAAGGTTCATCTTGTATGATACTGATGATAGTTATGGTAAGTATTTATTGTGATAATTGTCGGGTTTAAGATATTAGAAACAATAAGAACAATCACATGATCTATCTTTTAAAACACATTTAAATATTTAAAGACACGTTGTAGTCATATTAGACGGTTTTCTGGTCATTAGATCGACACAATTTTCGCAAACGATGATCAAGAGTACATCAAGTGGTTGAAGGTAGAACGTAGATTCATGGACCACACGATCAAAAGACTAGTTCGTCGACAATCGACAATGACATAATAATCTTGTGCAAAATGTAACATTTTCAACATAAGTGATGTTGCCATAATAGGGACCGATGAATTTGGTACTAGGTTTCTCGATCTTATTAAGATCCGCTGAAAACATAAATTTGGAAAACCATAGTCTAATCATAGTGAACACAGGCACACACAGCCTTAGAAGCTTCACCCGCACCCGCTGCACATAGACTAGCTTTGAAGCTTCATAGGCATTGATTGACCAAACCTTGACTGTCGGGTCATCATCATCGCATTTCCTTTTCCTCTCGACAACATGCCTGAGCTGATTCCCAAAAACTACTAGCGTGAGCACAACAACCGCTCAGATGCTCCCGCCAAGATGGGGTCTGGATCAAGAATGGTGTAAAACAATGCAACAAGACCAGAACATCCAAATATCAATGTAAGTATAAACATGAGAAGTACATCCATCACAAACATCTAATTGTGCACTACTATATATACTCGCCTAGATAACCGGATAAAGGAGTTTCATAGTCAACAGAACGGGAACTTATAAGCCTGAAATTTACGTTTGCTCGGCCAAAAGCTCCGCATCAAAGCAAAATGAAGGGAAAAATAAAGGAATTTGTTGAAAATGCAGATGGCGGAAAAGTTCATGACTATGACATCATGATGTGAAAATTTCGCCATTTCTCTGTTCATCTTCGCCATTCTGCCTGGACCAGTTTCCCTGGAAAAAAAAAACCAACATTAATAAGCACGTAACCTAGTAGGAGTTCAAGAAAACAGTATCAATGAAGGATTATGGTTTAGCCATAATAAAACCTATGCAGCAATTTAGTACTCCAATTTAGATTTCGTCAGGGTTATCTATCATTGTCCTCCTATAACCAGGATCAACTCGAAGTAATGCAATTCCCAAGAAATGCTTAGCTTCAACTCCAGACATCGAATCAAGGAAAAAAAGACCCATACATAGGACTCAATCTTTGCTTTGTTGAATTGATATGATCAACAAGAGGGATAACGAATCCGCATATCAAATGGAATGATTGGAATCCAGATGATTTATAGATAGATCAGAAGATTGTGACCGTTTGCTGATCCTCTTCTACTCAACCCAAACTCGCATTCGAAATAAAATACTACAACCTGTGTAAGGCTGTAAGCTAAATGAGAGAAGAGAGTTCCAACACATACCGTTGCCATCTAACGGCGGCAAAAGAGATCTCTCTCTTTTGTTGCAACCCTTTCCCATAACTTGAGCCGGTTTCAGCGTCCTAGGAGATGGTGAGTTTAATTTCCCATTCGTATAAGGCAATGAATGTCTCCGTGAGATGATGTTCTTGTTCATGCCATCTTGGCTCAACCTTGGTGATCCCAGTCCCCTCAACTTCGCCTTGGCAGATTCCGTAGCTGCCATGTAACTTGGCAGCTTCGGAATATTCTGCACACCATTGTTAAGAGTCACAAGACGATCCCGCTTTACCGGAAAAGTAACCCTTCTGGCAGACTTCTGGTATTTGACCAGCGGAGAGTCTTCCTTATATTTTGACTTTTCATTTGAAGGAGGAACATTTTCATCCTTCACATTTCTCTCAGGAAGACTTCTGATTGCTACAGATTGATCACTAATTGATGATGATTCAACAGTGTCATTGGATTTCAGGGAGTTGCCTTCTCCGGGTTCAGATTCTGCTCTGGTGCCCTCATTCACAGTTGTTGTCGTTTCATCTTTTACCTCCTCACTCTCACTTATGCCATTTGCGACCGAAACATCATGACAGTTAGAGTTAGACGACTTATCTTGGTTCTGGTCTGGCTTCTCATTGGAAACCTCCGGTTGAATTGTACTCTCAGTCAAAGACTCCCCTTGGTTCTGATTTGGCTCCTCATTGACAACCTCTGGTTGAACCAGACTCTCAGTCACCTTCCCTTGGTTCTGATTCAGCGTCTCGTTGACAACCTCTGCTTGAACCGGACTCTCAGTCACAGG
This sequence comes from Drosera capensis, assembly GCA_001925005.1. Taxonomy (NCBI): domain Eukaryota; kingdom Viridiplantae; phylum Streptophyta; class Magnoliopsida; order Caryophyllales; family Droseraceae; genus Drosera; species Drosera capensis. The sequence goes on from LIEC01006425.1 coordinate 39,634, forward strand.
TTTCTGCATCTTTCTTAAATTGCGTTTGATCTTTTCAAGCTCGCCCTGTGGATTTTCTTGAAGTGATTCTGCTGAATTACTCGGCACTTTCTTCAAGCTCCTGCGGGATTCTTTAAAATCATTGGCTATCTGAGAGGAGGTACTAGAAATACTGCTGTGAACTTTGCGAACACTACTACCCTTTGGCTTGCCTGAGGCCTTCTCAACAGTTTGTGGTGTCCCCTGCATTTTTTGGGATTTTTGGTTCCTAGGTTTCTTACAAGGAGAAGGCTTCCAAGGGCAGGACATTGACCATCTCTCCAGCCAGTTCACATGAGAATTAGGATCTGCCGATTCATATTGGATTAGCAGCGGCATCACTGTAGACGACGGTGCAAGAACCTTGCACAAGAACAGCCATCCAGTTTCAGATGAAAAAAGGGGAAAAAATCCATGAGACAACAACACATGACAATAACCAAGCCCGAAGAGGGGGGGGGGGGGGGGGGGGGGGGGCTGGGGGCGCATGAATGACTGGTTGTCTCTAGACCTAGTGTTCATATCCTGAAAACATGGATCTATCTCAATATAATGAACAGCCTTTACGCACAAAGCGTAGAAGTTCTATGTAAAGAATATGATGCTCGAGTATATCTTTTCTTTTTTTGGCAATACATAATCCTTGATACAATAATTTCCGTGTATACAGGTTTAGTGGAGTACCATTCGGTGTGGCTATTTGCAACAAGATCATACCTTCCCAACGAATGCACTCCCTGATGAGATTGCAATCTTCTTCCACACATCAACTCCGGATGGACCTGGGAGGCTGTTCTCCTGAAAAGAAAACATTTACACTCGTACAATAGCACCAGGCCTGGCCTTGTAGAGAGAGTGTCATATAAATTGCAATTGAAGAGAATGACGAAAGCATGGCGAAGTTCTACATCTTTAGCAAGTTACCTGACGTTTGACCCGAGTACACACTTTCCTCACTTCAAGGTCAACGTCGGCGCATCTAATCCTTGATCCACGAGCAACTGCTTGTAACCTAACTATGCCAATCACACAGAATAATGTTGATGCAGCTTGTCTCCTGGCTAGGTGCCCTCGGATAAGAGCTTGCAACCTTATGATTCCTTTAAGCGCCTTGAATGCACGACGAGAGTTCACAGTCAAGCCTCAAGTCAGTTTATTACTATCATCTTAAAAATTTATAAAATGATAACGATTGCCTCACTATAAAACAATTGCTATGATTTGGTTCTTGTCAGTTTAGAGTATCAAGCATCAGGTAAATTTCGAAGAGGAGAATACAATAGCAAAAATACAGCTACTAGATCAACTGGTCCAGCTCAAAGAAAATGTACCAGGTAACCCCTAAATGCAGCTTGCGCTTTTGTGGCAGCTTTTTCCTGCATAATTCTCTCTGGCTCTGACACGACTGGCTGTTCAGCCTCATCACTCTGATGCCCGGACTCATGCATTCTTCCATTCTGCTGGACTTCCAAATCTTTCCTCCTCTCCGACCCCAAGTTTAGTTTATCTAGATCAAGACTACAACATAAGCCGTTCTCGTCTTCCACACATTTCCATCCTACAGGAGGAATGAATGCTGGAAGATTCTCTGGTGCCTTTGCGCTGCCATTTACCACTTTCAGTGTTCCGGGTTGCTTCATAAAAAATACAAGCATCAAAGTTCGGTAAATCGCATGACACAATTTGTATAAACAACTTGATCTTGATGAGCAAGCATAGAAGTACCTCTTTATGCTTGATGACATGTGATTTAGAGCTTTTCTTCCCGAAAAGTACACTCTTGATCCACTTGCCAGGCGACTTACCCATCGCGAAACTAAAGAAATCAAAAATGGTGTTAATCTGAGAACCTTCGACTATATGACTTGATAAGAAGACAGCACGGCGAGCTCAGATGGAAAAACGGTTCAACCTATACTCGAATGACCTATGTTATAAACAGTACCAAGACGACATATAACACATACCAACCAATTCCCTACAAAAAAGCAATAATTGCATTCTTTCATCTTTTTATCTGGGATAATTACTTCTAAACTTGTCAAACACAATTCCCTCAAGTGGTCACATTTCTCTTACTTTATCCCCTTTTTCCCTTCCTAGACATAGTTTAAATTCGCAATCCTAACTACCTTTCTGCCTTTCTGTTGATGAGATAAAACTATCTACATCTTGCTTTCTCAAACCCACAACTTTTGGCCCTAGAAGGAGGACTCTCCAACAAATGCAAACATCATAGCACGATACGAACTCGTGACCTTCGATCAATAATGTCGATACAATGTCACATCAAATCAAAACATAAATGACACCACAACAATCAAGTTAACCTCGTCATCACAAAATCACCACAAACATCATAAATCCACCTCGACACGCCGACGCCGACACAAGCACCATATCACACACCAATACTTCAACCACTATAACAACGATCGAAACTCGATAACTTTACGACAAAAACAACAATGGAGCACAACTCAGATCTGAAACTCACCGACAAAATCAAAGCCCTAGAAATCAACCGTCCCCTGCACACACAAAAATCCAAACACAAACAATAACGACAAATCGCACTGATGAATGTTCTCAATCGCTCATCATCGAATCAACGACGAAGAGATTCTAGAGAGATCAAGTAGAGAGATCAAGTGCCGGTGAGAGATAGTGAGAGCTTGCAGTTGAAGGTAGCGTGATACGCTGCGTTTCATTCGCTTACATACAAAAACAAGTTCTGATTAAAAAAACTTTTTTTTAGGGTTGTCACGTGTCTAGATCTATAGGATAAAATAATATTTGTTAAAATTAAATTATTTAACTTTAATTGTGATCATTTATTTATATGGTTGGATCTCAATAGTTGAATCATCATTTGATATACGATGTGTTAAAACACATTTTTTTTCTTTTTTAAATATTATCTGAAAATTCTTTTTCTTAAAGAACTAATGTCAAGACAAAATTTTATTCTACCAAAAACATTCATAAACTCATACATTTTTTTTTCTTTCAAAAATATCTCATATTCTTGCCTTGACACAATAAAATTCTATTTTAAAAATATGAATTCTCTTTTTTTTAGGTAATAAATAAGAAAAAATGATATTTAACCCCTTGATCTATTGAACCATAACATATAACCCTAATCAAGTTTAAAAACATATATTTGGTCCTTCTATTGTAAAAAAGTTCGTATTATTTTTGCAAAAAAATACATTAAAAGAAGTTTATATAAACATCATATGTATATTCTTTTATCGATTTTATAAAGAAAATTGAATTATTTTGACATAAAATATAATTTAATAAAAATTAATAAGATGATAATTATATATTTTTAAATTTAATGAAAACATATGTCATTATCGAATACTACTTAAAGAATGTTTTATGTTTTTTTTTTTTTTTTTGAAATTGATAAATTCAAGATCAAATTTGATATATGCAAGATCAGTTATGAGAGTGGATAATTTGTTCATGTGAGGGAAATGGATTGCACATATCAATTTTGCCTTAAAAATAATCATTTTGTTTTCAATAAATAAATTTGGTTTGTTTGGGATTGGATTCGGGGTGGTCCATGGTAGAGTAAATGGGTAAGCAGGGATTGACCGTTGGATCGTTGACTGCTGGATGATTTGGAAATTTTGATGGCTAGATGAACAGCTCGGATTGGTGGGACTCAGGTGGGCAGTTCATTCATTTTTAGCCTGAAAAAACAACTCTATCCCCGTCATCCACCGAATAAAAATTTCTCATCTACAAAAAAAAAGAAAAAACAATCTTATTTATTTTATAATAAATGATTCAAACATAAAAAAAGAATTTGCTTTGTTAATTCATAGCAACTTTGTTATGAGTTTTGCTTCCTCAAGTACTCCGCTCATCAACTCTGCTACTAAGCCCAACCTCTGCTTTTTCATCTTATTGCGTGAATTTGCTATGTTAAATATGGATTTCAAAATTTAAAAACTAATTATTTTTTTAAAATTTATGAGAGGGTTTACTGTATCCCTTTATCTTGAAAAAATAATTCGATCATTTTTTGTCACCAATTTTTTTGACTTAGAGCATTCACATTACATACAGTAAAATAGGGTATAAAGATAAATGAAAAAAATAGAATATATAATTAAGAAAAATAATGATGTGATGTTAAAAAAAATATATTAAAATATGTGTATGAATTATAAAATAAAAAAATAGTTAATATTTTTTAAATGAAGAATAATATTATAATATACTGTGTTTTTATATACATAATCAGATATAATGAAGTGTATCAAGGGTGATACATTCCCCATTTCAAATCCGATCTTCCATAAACGTACGAAACATATTAAAATTAATTACTACCTTGTTTGGAAGAAGCTGCAAGCGAATCATATAAACAACCTATGTTCCCTCACGACAACAAATAGCACATATGCTAACTAAGGCTTTGAGTAAGGATGATTTTCAACGTCTTACTTCCTTATCCTGTCAATTGTCATTGATCAGCTTCGTTCGTGTATGTGTTTAGTTTACTTAGTATAGTTAGTTATCTTTTGATTAATTCAACATCTCTCCATATCGTGTAAATACTTTCTGTTGTATTTAACATGATTTTAGGAGTTAATTTTCATAGTACCTTGTATATATGCAACAGTTTGAATGAATTGATCATCTTTCTTGACATATTTCATATGATAGTAAAAACAGATAATGATAAAAAGACATATTTGATCCTTATATTTCTCATTTTATTGTAACCTATGTGTGATTTACTTATGTGGATTTTATATACCACTTTATATGGGTTGGATCAGTATTATCCACACTTTATATCCTAATGGATTTTTATACGAGCGAGAAATATTAGATATATATTAATAAGATTTCTTATCATTAGTTCATATTTTTAGTAAAATTGGTTTCTTCATAAATTGAACCAAACCTGTTAATTAGTCTCTTTTTAAAACTTAAATGTACGTGTCATGGTATTTGATCCCACTTGAAGGTAACCCACCTCCTAATTATTGGACTACTATCTCAAAATATACCGTTTCCATTATTAGTCTTGACAATCCTTGTAACAAAAAAAGAAATCTTTGGTTTTGAATAGACATGTTTAAGATTAAGCATTTGACGACAGAGCAGGATCACCTACCGTTGTTGCTCTCTTGCTGTACAACCTGTACCGCGTTGTATCGAAATGGAAGCCTTGTTCTGTTTGGTTTTTCCTTGTCTTTTATGGTGGGTTGTTTTTATGGATACTGCATCACAGCGGACTATTCCTTTCCTTTTACGACATGTATCCACCAAACCCCAATACAATACTACACAACGAAATTTGTATTCTCTCTCAAAAGAAAATTAACCTCGACAGAAAGGAATAAAAACTTTGGGGGTTCTCCAAATAAGACAATGAATAACATGTCATTAGATTCTTAGTTACTTCACGCATACACAATTGGGATAACTTGGCTTTAGGTTTCATTTCCCAAATTGAGAATCCATTTTTTTTCAGGCCTCTGCCCGTCGCCGGAGAGCAACCCTCCTCGGCAGGAAGCCGGCAATGGCGCCGGCGCCGGGGTTTAATGCCACCGAGGAGCAAGATTCAAATTGAAGTCAGCATCACTCGAGGTCGGTCAGCAATGGCGGATCCGTCACTTGTCTACGTAAACTGAACCGAAGAGTCGTCGATTCGAGCACGTCGATGTCGCAATCACGATGAAGTGATCGATGACATAATTTGAAGGAAAAAGGCGGAAAAGGTTAGTTTGTTAGATCTGTCGTCTAGTTGATGTATAACTCATGATTTCGATTTAGTTTGGACAGGTAAAGTAACGTTTCGAAGTGCATTCTCGTGTTGGTTCATTTTGAGTAGTAATCATCATATCAGACGATAAGAAATACAATAATACAATAATGATTTAACATTATTTTATGATAATGGTTTAAAATCAACGGATAAGAAGAGATTGTTAAGTGACTCAAGAAATTGGAAGATAAGGTTTGCAAGACAGTGAGGTAGTTTGTATTTCTTCTTGTAGCAATCGTCTCCATGTGTTGTTTGTCTGCTAGAGGATAAATAAGCTTTGTCTTGAGTACATAAATTGAGTGGCCTGTGATGGTTGGTTGAAATCCGTTTTGTGTGGAGGGAAGGGAGGCGATGGGGAAAGTGGTGGAGTTGTGTGTATTGATTCTTGTTGCTTTGGTTGGTGTTGAAGGTGGTGGTTATGGTGCTCGGGGATACAACAGGGCGGATTTTCCGGCAGATTTCATCTTCGGTTCGGGAACATCGGCCTATCAGGTTAGGGAGTGTTAATATATCTATTGATCAAGAAAGTGTGTCAGTAGGATATTTTGGTTTGTTTTTTTTGGTGTTAGTGTGCAGAACAGATTACAGTGTAGGTAAACTCACGTAGGTTTTGGAGAATCACGCCGGATAGTTCTCGCTTTAGAAAGGTTTACTATGTTATGAAATTGGTCTTTTGAGATTGGGCTCACCCCTCGAACTAGTTTTTTTAGTGTTGTCGTTGCTCGTGGTAATAAACTAGGTGTGGGGAGGGAAAGGGGTATCTAGAGTGTGATATCACCGCGGAGGATGAAGCGGATTTGCCTGGTACTGTTAGAATTATAGGATGCCCCTGAGTGGCGGATATATGGTGTGAAGTTTAGGAGAATAATGTAAAAGTTTATCAAGATTGTGAGGCTTTCTCTTCTGTTAGACTGTTCTTTTAGGATCGAGTTTTATTCTTGGTCTTGTGTACGTAAAATAAAGACGATTATGCAACTATGTGACGGATCTTGGAGTCTGTTAAGCATTTAGTAGAAGATTGCTGATAACTGTTGAGAAACTTGGGAGTTGGGAAAGGACTATTTGGTGCTTGATGATCTGCATGATGGAGAAGCGGCTTTGATCAGTACAGCCCAAGGCATCGGAGTGGCAGATTTTAATAATGTTAGCCCACGAGGAACATAAACATGTTCCGCATAATATGATTTGCTGATTATTAAGTCTGAGAGTTTTCTCTCGTATTGACTTGGGAGAATTATTTCTGATAGTACTTGTTTTGTGAAGGTGGAGGGTGCAGCAAAAGAAGATGGGAGGACACCTAGTATCTTCGACACATATACCCTTGACAGTAGGTGCATTTCTGTGCTTTTTTCTGGTAGAATCTGTTCTTCCTGCAAGCTATCCAGCCTGTAGTACGTTTCAACCCATGCACTTGATGATGCCAATTTTGTGTCTAGAATATATTTAGGTTCTTCTTGAAATGTTATTGTCTAACTGGAGTTGTGATCTATTACAGAAAGTTGGCATGGCGGCAATGGAGATGTGGCAGTTGATGGGTACCACAAATACGAGGTTAATACATCTTCTGTCTTTGCCCTTCAGCAACGCTGACACTCTTTCCTTTTATCCTCGTATCTATGTCCTATATATTGCTTCATCGCATTCTGATGCTCGAGAAGGAAATGTTTAGAATATTGAGCATGGAGTTCTGTTGAATTCCACTGGTCTTGTCGTGTAGTAGAACGGGGCTTGTCTGCATGAGCACGCATAGTAAGCTTATAATGGGGCATGATTTCATTTATACTCCAAGTGTCTCCACCAGTCAATTACTATCCGATGCTCATTTTGTTAATCAGTTGTTCTAATTAGTCTATTTTTGCCTTTTTCTTACCTGAACAGGAGGATGTTCAACTTATTGTGGAAACTGGATTAGATGCCTACAGGTTTTCCATCTCATGGTCTAGACTAATCCCAAGTAAGAATTTTATTTTCTCCAGTTAGTCACTCGTATTTATGGAACCAAGATCTTTTGAATTCACTATCTACCTTTTTTGTTTCAGATGGAAGAGGACCAGTTAACCCCAAGGGTTTGGAGTTTTACAACAATTTCATCAATGAACTCATCAAACATGGCAAGGAGATATTCTAGTAGGATTCGCTGTTGGATTTTGATACTGAAAAGCACTTATGAGTCCTATTCAGTTCCCATATAATTTCAATCTCTGGACTTGGAGCTGGCTTGTTGCACCAGCTCACTCCTGAGTTTCTATTTGATTAAATGACACATTTAGAGTTTTTTTTTTCTTCTGCTGATACTCGCTTGGTCCTGACCATGCAGGAATCGAACCCCATGTGACACTTTTCCACGTAGATCTACCGCAAGTGCTTGAAGATGAATATACAGGGTTCCTTAGCCGGAAAATCATGTAGGGACTTAGTCACTTGTAGACCTTTCTAATTGGTGCTTTTGGACATCAACAGCAACCAACGGTGGGTTGAATGCATGAAGCTGATGGATCTTTTGTTGTGGAATACAGTGCAGACTTCACAGCTTTTGCCGATGTGTGCTTTAGGGAGTTCGGTGACAGGGTTTTGCATTGGACGACTTTTAATGAGGGGAATATATTCGTGATGGGTGGTTATGACACTGGAGAAACTCCGCCACGACGATGTTGTGCCCCTTTTGGATTGAACTGCCATGGAGGAAATTCCACAACGGAGCCATATATTGCTGCTCATAACATGTTGCTTGCACATGCAACAGTTGCAAGGCTTTACAAGACAAAATACCAGGTATAAATTAGACATTCTATGCTTCAGATTTCCCATCCATAAGTAAAAAAATTAGGTGCAAATTAGAAATTTCATGCTTCAGATTTTTGTCTTATCTGAAACGCGTATTTCATGTAGATTTATATGAATGAAAGGAAAAGAATGCATCCACATAATCCCTAACCTCATGTGGGAAGGACACCTCTCTTAAACTGGATGATGTATACAGAACTTATCTTTATTTTCATATAGGAAGGTTGTTTCCTGATATCCTTAAGTATTGAACCCCTGACCTCCTGGTAAAAAGGGCACCATTGACGTCATGGTTAGGAGTCGAGGAATGTGTGAGAGTTTGGTTTTGTTAACTACTAGTTTGTGCATCTGTACAGTTATGCACGAGACAAATATAAATAGATTTGATCACTATGAGTTTGTGGAGACGATAGACTATGAGAACAAACCTATAGTTTGATAGAATTTAAAACAATTTTATTGAAAAATCTATTATATACATATACAAAAAACCTTTTGATGATATGTGGTATGGGGACACCATGATATGTGGGACGTCATGATACATGAGATGTCATCCAGATAAATTTAAGCAATATTTTTACAATGAAAACTAAAAAACAAAAATCTCCCATTACAATAAAAACAAAAAACAAAAAATTTCCTATTATCTATCAAAATTTTGAAAACCAAAAATATCGTTTTACCTATCAAAATTTTAACCTTTTTTTTCACATCTTTTACAAAAAAAACATCTTAATTTAAAAAAAAAGAAAAAAAATACCCTATTCTTTAACTATTATGATATATCATAATTTCATTAAATCTATATCATAAGAAATCACAGATGACAAATCATATTCACGATAAATTTTCATAAGTTACACATAAACATATAAAAGTTAACACAAACATATCATAAATAAACATCGTAGTGCGTGAACTAGTATGTATTTTTGTTTAAGACTTTTTCCATTTTATACGTTATTTATTTACACTGAAAAAAATATTACTATTTGACTAGATTAAAAATAAATTCGACTGGTGGCATATTTTATAAAAATTAATAGTTAAATCTAAAACATCTGACAAAGCTATAACCTCTCACACATTTGTTCTAGGGTCTGTTTGGCTGAGCTTAAAGTTGGTCAAAGTAAACTTTAAGTCATTTTATGATGATGGAGAGGGTGTTTGGCACTCTTTTTAACGGTAACTTTAAGCAGTTTTTCTGCTTAAAGTCATAAGCCATTTGAAACTGTGTATCTCTTTAATATTAAAATCAAAACTGTCTTGACCAAACAAAATAACATTAAGATGTTATTTTACCAAACACCAAACTATTTATTATAAAATTACAATCAACTATAAGTTATCACTATCAGGCGTCAGGAATATGCACCTATTAACACTTTCTATCAGTCGAGCCAAATGGACCCTTAGTATGTAGTATAGATGTGTCAACCATTTGACAAAAAATAAAAAAAATGTGTCAACCAGTTTAAGGATTATGGCATTATAATCTCTTACTCATACTCACCTTGATTAGGAATTTGGCACAAAAATTGAGGTTAATGTCAGATTGACAACTCGTCTCTATAATTTCTAGAGAACAAGTTTTACTTGTGAATGAGTCATTTTTATCAAGGATGTCTTGATCATAATTTACTTCTCAAACGAAAATAATTTCTCTAGTTCTGAGGAAAAGTTGTGTATTTTCTCCTCTCTCATCCCACACTAAACGGGAGTCTTCGGCACTAGGTAAGTGAGTTGAGTCTATTGTGTATCATTTGAGATGATAGTGTTCTTGCTGCTATTTGGGCTGCAGGCCAGACAGCATGGATTCATAGGAATCAATCTTTTTGCTTTTAATACGGATCCTGCAACAAACTCGACTGAGGACTTAATTGCTAGCCAAAGATTCTGTCACTTCTTTACGGGTTGGTAAGATGAGTCGTTTATGTCATGTTCTGAAGCTTGTGTTCATCATCAAACTGTATGCGGGTGATTATGTAACATAACTATTTACTCGAGTTCTCATAGTTGTTATATGAGCATTACTCCATATTAAGTACTCTATTCTCACAGTTGTCATGGTTCCAGGTTTATGCATCCTCTGACATTCGGGGACTACCCTGAGATCATGAGGAGGAATGCAGGGAAACGTTTGCCGAATTTCACGGAGGACGTGTCAGAGTTGGTAAAGGGGTCGTTTGACTTTATAGGGATCAACCATTACAGCACCTTGTACATCAAGGACAATCCCAAAAGTCTTGAACTGGAACTTAGAGATTTTTTGACAGACAGCGCTGTGGAAATCCAATGTATGTCACTTTAGTCCGCAATTCTGCTTACAATTCAACTAGTGAAACATATACCACTCTTTGTTAATGTAAGAGTTCTTACAAGATTCCATATGATTTGCAGTCTTTGCTGATGGTGCATCACAAGGAGGGGTAAGCATTAAGCATTTTATGTTTCCCCGCTGCTCTACGTATCGACTGTAGCTAATTTTCTGTTTCTGACATTTTCCATCACAGTTCCCTATCATGGCTTGGGGTCTACAGGGAGCATTGGAGTACTTCAAGCAATTTTATGGGAACCCGCCCGTTTATATTCATGAGAACGGTTCTTTTCTTATTCTCTTGTTTCTGCTTGATTCATGCCAAGTTTCACCGAATCAGAGTCGGTATCTGGTTTTCCTGTGAATCATGCTGGTGACACATGAGTGTTATGTGGTGCTAGGTCAAAAAACGTATCATAATACTTCTGTAAACGACCCGATAAGAGTCGAGTACTTGCAAGGTTTCATTGGGAGTTTGCTCGATGCTATAAGGTATATCTTGATCTGAGCGTCAAGTATTGCAGTTTCATGGCAGTATCTTCGCGTTGGCAGTTCTATTTCAGTGCGTTGGCAGTTCTATTTCAGTTCTGTACATGTATAGAACTTTGATTGGATCAGGCATGCTGCTTTAACCTTTTTTTCCTTCTGTACCAAAACATTTGCAGAAACGGGTCAAATGCAAGAGGATACTTCATATGGTCTTTCTTGGATGTGTTCGAGTTGCTGGATGGCTATGTGTCGAGTTTCGGCTTGTACTATGTCGATTTCAATGACCCTGACTTGAAGAGATACCCGAAGCTGTCTCAACGTTGGTACTCCTCGTTTCTGAAGGGAGAAAGTATCAGCTTAAGCGATGTTCACGCAGGGAACGATCCAGGTGCTCTACCTCAATAACAATCTCGAAGCGTCAGGTTTCAACTTCTTTTAGTCACTGGAATGCTGTTTCGTATACCAGGCGAAAAAAATTAAGAGGTCTTTGTATGTTAGTACCGATTCATACAAGTCTGTAGAAAGTGAGGATAAGTTTATTAAATTGAATGGGTGGCTGCATTCCAGTTGATTATTTATTTAAGTATATCCAATAAAATCTGTTGATTATACCAATTAAATCTTTTTAGATATATTAACCTTCTATTTATTTTACCACATAATATATGGATTTACATTGATCACACAATCTTTCGAGTCACTTTACTGGTATTAAATTTTCTTTCCCTGCTCGGTTGCTTATTTTCCTATTACCTCCGCTGAATTCACGGTCATCAATCGATGAAGAAACAATCACGTTGTGAGCTGCAACAGAACGAAAAATTGCATACATCTTGTCCATCTCAAGTCTCTTCTGGAGGTTATTCACCTAGGTGGTTATTGTTGTAATTCACGTTGATCAATGGACGTCACAACTAGGGTGGAGAAGGTCGAGCGAGTGGTGGAGAAACTCGTCCCAGGTCCCTCACAGCCCCGCGTCAAGCTCTTCCTTGCCTTCAAGACCAATGTGATCACCACATACCACGACATCAGTGTTGGCACGACCGAACAGTCAAGTTATGTCAGAAAGCAAACAGTATGTATCTCACTCGACGAGCCTGAGAGCTTCGCCAAGTGGTACTGTGAGGTTATGTCGGTGTTGGGGCTGTGTTACAACGTAAGGACATTTGATCTTCTCGATAAGATGGTCAATGAAACTTTTATAAAGGATGAAACTTTACGCAAGGATGAAATTTTTCGCAAGGATGAGGACGAACGTGTTTCGAAAAGTGAATGGAGGTGGATCGTGAGGATAAATATCGAGATGGACCAAGAGGAGCGTTTGGATGGTTCTGTGGCTCAAAGCGAGGAGGAGATGAAAGTGATGGTAGAGAAGATGGTGGACGATTTGCTGGAGGAGTACATCTTGATTATATAGTGACTTCGTTTAGGTTTAGATTTCTATGTATATAAAGAATTGTTGCACTCCTGCGGTAGGCGATTCAATTTACGAGTTATATCTGTCGTACTCTTGCTCTCCTTCGTGAATCCGATGACCATCATAACATTATTGAATGATGTCATGATCATCTTGATATGATAATCCTATCCAAGTAGTCCTGACGAGAATGAACGTCAGAATTCAATTACGTCTCTGAAATTAGAAATAAGAACTGATAGAAATATTCTAGATGCGAAGAACAATCGCTTATCCCAAAATCATTCATATGAATATATCAAGAATCAAACATAAGTAATTGCGGAAGCGTACCTGATGGATTCATCTCAATTGGTTGCACTGGAATTAATACGGAATTGAAATCTTCCGAAAGATCGTGACCGTATTCCCCTCCACTCTCTGACGCAATGAGAAACTGTTTTTCATAATATAAGGAGAAGAAGAGATGGGCTTGTTTTCCTATTTATAGATGGAAAACCCTAATCCCTCTCTTCTTTTATTTCACGACTTTTGGGGACTCCACCCAATATTAATTTTCGTCACTTAAGTTTAATATTATCGTTCGTCACGTCATCAAACAAATAATATTACCGGGTGTCCACATTTAATTATTCCACAATTTAAATTAAGTTCCTTAGCCAACACAATAATTAGATCTCTTAATTTGGCTAAACAACATAATGACCCAATGTATTAATTATACATATTTAATCCTAAAATAGATCTAACAAGAACTATTTAGTGGTACTTGAAAGCAACTCATCGTAACTATTTTTTTGATTATTATGATAGCGTTAATGAAGGAGAAACAATGACAACTTGGCTTAGCTTGAAATTCATTTCTTCTTGCGAAGGCCTTTTGATTAGCAACAAAAATGTGATGGAAAAAGATGGAGAACTAGAAGCCACGAGTTAAAATTGGTAAATCTAAATATAAACCACCATTAGGCATTTAATCAACCATTCAACCTAGAACCCGTCGTGATTCGTACATAATGCGTTCGACTTCATTCACAACGAAACTGTAAGGGCCATGTTCTAGGTAATCTCGTAATAACGTAATGCTTATTATTCCTTTTCTCACCGAAGGATCATTCGAATGTCATTAATTTTCCTTTCGTTCTGTTTTTTCCATATGTCAGAGATTCTTTGTTCATACAACTCGTAGTTCGAATAATGGGAGGCACAGATAACGTCGAGAAGGTCGAGGAAAAGAAAGAGAAGCACAAGGAGAAGGAACATGGGTATCATGAAAAAGAAGAGCACAAAGGAGAAGAGATCAAGAGCAAGGATAACAAGAAGAAGAACAAGGATAAGGACGATAATAAAGATCGTGATGCAAAGGAGGAGGAGAAGAAGAAGAGCAAGAACCCTGAGGATAAGAAGGATCCGTCTAAACTTAAGATCAAGCTCGAGAAAATCGAAGGGAAGATGCGCGATTTGGAGGCTAAGAGAGAGGAGATTCTAAAGCTCCTTCAAGAAGCCGAAACGAATTCTCATAACGCAGATTCCGCTGAAGCGCATCCAGTAAAACATGAATGCTTAACTTGCTAAGCGGATCGGCCCCTGGTTAGCAAGTTGATATGGAGTCTTAAGAGAGAGTCTCCTGCCAAAGATTATTAGATTGTTAATGCATAACCTAATTATTTTTCTTTCGAATATTCACCACATATATACAATTTGTGCATAATGTGATGATGTGATCATCATCTGTAGCATGTAAAATTTGCAGCGGTGCAAAAACTGTAACGGCAATGCTTAGTCAAAGAGTATCCATGTGTGCAAAAGCATGGGCAGTTATAAATATTGATCGATTTTTTATCATCCGCTCGAGCCTTTCACTCTTGTATAAAACGAAGAGTACTTCCTCTTTCATTATTCAACAAAAAGAAGCACAACATGTCTTGTAAAACTCAAAAACGATGTTACACAAAATGGATTCGATTTCACAACTATTGTTCAATAGGCGTTCCTTTCTCCCTCAGCTTGGCCGTGGCAGCCTTCATGTCTTCTTTTCTCTTTTTGCTTGCTAAAACTTTGGCCAAAACCCCACTCACATTTGGGTCTTTCTTGGGTTGGGGTGGAGGCGGCGGAGGTCGTCTTGCGGCCGCGGATGCCGTGCTCCAATTAAGAGTGGCTGCTATCAAACCCCAATTGATAATCCTGTAATGGAAAGGAATTCACATTGATTCTATCTTTTCAAACATCTTTGAAAACGGTTTCCTTATTCATATCAAAATATTATCTGTTTTGACATAACAAACATATGTCTGGATTGATTATTTAGAAAAGGACGGCTCACATCTTCAATTTAAACTATCACTGCAATCTATGTGGGAAAAAACACACATGATTCGGTATGTAATGAGCAAAAAGGACGTATTCTTAAAAACATGTTTCCAATATATCAGAAAAATACAAATCTATGATTAGGTCAGCCAGATACATTCTGTTACCGAACTTGATATCGCGACGTTCTACTTTAAACATTAACATAACATAACATTAACATAACATAACATACCTCCGAGGAAGAGGAGAAGCAGAGGTCTGAACAGAGCTCCTCTGAGCTGCATTGCCCTTTATATCAGCTGACGACGACGGCGATGAACAGGAGACTTTGAGATTGGTCGAGGATCTTGCAGTGGCATATAATGATTTGGTTGCAATTGCAGTGGCTACTACTTGAGTCAATGTATGAGCCATGAATGATTCAACTCAAAGAGGTTTTTAGCTAGTTTTGTTTTTGTATTGAGACTTCTTGTAAGATGCACAATTTGGTTTTACTTTGTTTGCTCATGAAAATTGAACTGACATGGGGGAATGAAATGGTTAAGCTATGGTATATGGCTATGCATGGGTATGATGTAGAAATGTGAAGGTTTGATATTCGCTAGTTTTGGATAAGGTTTTGCCCTTCTTCTGGACCATTTTGCCATTGCTCTGACGGGAGTATTACTAAAAGAGACTACAAGAGTTTGTCAAAGGTTCTGGTAAAGCTTAAGTTCAAGTCGCGTGTATGAACGAAACAGATGTTATTACTCTCAGAAAGAGTAACATATGAAATATGAAAGTGATTGTTTTCTGATATCCACTAACAATATCAAACCCTTTATCATATAGTTAAGATAAAAAGAGGTGGTTGTCATCAAACCACCTCATAGATGATTATTTCCTCATGTTCACTCTAGCAATATCAAAACCTTTATGATTAGAACTACTTTAGGTATTTGTTATTTCTCTTTTTTAACCCTAAACTTGTCTTATTTATAGATATTTTAGTGACTGTCTTGCCACAGACGTTGACGACATGTGTGCTTGAGGTGTCACGTTCTCGTTCACGGCTTGACATGCAACGGTCTTGTCATAGGTTTCGATAATGAGAGGACGACACGTGTAGATAAGGTTTTGTTTTCTTACCTTAGTCATCTTTGGTCATGTGCCACTTGATATCGACATCCTTTCGACGAGCATCGTCGTGCTAATTTACCTTGAGTTTTGACACATGATATTTTCATGAGCGTTTTGACTTGCGTATGCTATTAATATAAAGCATTTTGATTATATGAATGTCTGATTCCATTTAAACGACTATCGATGGAAAATACTTATAGAACGCTTGGTTGTTACAGATCCTAAGAAGGAAGATACCGAAAATGGGTCATTAGATAGTAAGATTGTTCATGGAGGAGCCAAAGTCATTCCGCTGATTATTGGTACGATCTAACAGTATAATTAGTCCATGACAAAAGTATCTGGATTGTTGTTGTTGTAAACTGTACCTATGAAGACAACTGACGATTTTGCGTCAACTTTCATTTACAGGAAATGAAACGTTTGAGAAGCTAGGAACTATTGGATCTTCAGCCAACCTCCTGGTGTACTTCATCACAGTCTTCAACCAGAACAGCATCACGGCAACCAACCTCGTCAACATACTTAATGGATCAACCAATCTTGCCACCTTGCCTGCGGCTTTCCTTGCTGACACATATTTTGGCCGATACAATGTGTTAGCTGTGGCATCCATAGCTTCTTTTCTGGTATGACGTCATCGGTTTTAATCCTCTATTAAGGAAAGTTATATTGCAGACAGAAGTTTTCAGTTCTTGTTTTGCACCATTCATTGGATGTTTTCCGCACTTTTCACATTCGCTGCTATGCATTTGCCCATACGTAACTTTGACCGCTGTCAAGAAGGACCGGCTAAATGATAAACAATTTTTTTCCAGAACACAGGGAAACAACCTATTTGTTGTCCTGTTAATCTACCATATTAATTTTTCATGCTCTATTTTTTTGAAGGGCATGCTTGTGCTACACTAACAGCAGCAATCCCAGCACTACACCCTGCACACTGCATTAGCACTTCTTGTCAAGGCCCCTCACCATGGCAACTCATATTCCTCCTAGGAGGCCTGATTCACCTAATAATCGGGGCGGCGGCATTAGGCCATGTAACTTGGCCGAGTCCTCCAAAACAGCGATTGTCAGCTTCTTCAACTGGTACTATCTTGGATTCACTATCGCCATCATGGTTGCCGCGACTGTGATAGTGTATGTTCAGTTGAACGTCAGCTGGGCCGTCGGACTAGGGATACCGACGGGGTTGATGTTACTCTCGTGTTTGCTGTTTTTCTCGGGATCAGAGATGTATGTTAGAGTTAAGCCCGTTGGGAGCCCTTTTGTGAGTGTTGTGCAGGTCATCGTTTCGGCTTGAAGAGAAGGCACTTGGTATTGTCAGATGAATCAAATCTTATGGTTTTGGATACTGTTGATAAGACATTTAGCTACTCCAAGCTTCCTCGTACTAATCAATTCAGGTTAGCGATCTCATTTTACGGTAACTCTTCTGACCATATATAGAAACAATCTCCCTGTTCACGAGATAAGCTGATGTTTAATCATTCCTCTAAATCTCTATTTGTCAGATTCTTGGAGAAAGTCGCAATGATTACAGAAGAAGACGAGCTGATTGATGGAACAGCACTCAGGCCATGGGAACTATGCAGCATTGAACAAGTAGAACAAGTGAAATGTTTAATGAGGATCATCCCCATATGGGTCTCAGGTACCATCTACTATGTCTTCGTAGTTACCCTGATGCAAAACAATGTAGTCTTCCAAGCACAACAATCCGACCGCCACGTCCGAGGAACCACCTTCCAGATCCCGTCTGGTTCATTCTTCGCTTTTTCCATGTTGGCCATCACTTTCTTTGTCCCCCTGTATGACCGCCTCATCGTGCCAGCCATTAGCAAGATCACTAAAAGAGAAAGCGGGATAACCCCGCTACAAACGATAGGTTTTGGCATGATGGTCTCCATACCTACTCTTCTTCTCGCTGGCATTGTCGAGAAGAAGAGACGGACCATGGCTCTGGCATCGGGCAGCTCCACGTCCCCCATGTCCGGCGTCTGGTTAGTACCTCAGATGGTGCTAGGTGGACTATCAGACGCCTTTGCCATCATTGGTCTATTCGAGTTCTATTACAATGAGGTTCCCGATAACATGAAGAGCCTTGGTGGTTCTTTTTACTGTTGTGTCATGGCCATGGCGAGTTACTAGACTGGCTTCATTGTGACGATGGTGCACAAGGCAACAACCGGATCCAGGACGGGGAATTGGCTACCCGATGATCTGAATAAGGGACGATTGGACTACTGTTACTATTTCATCGCCGCTATGGAGGTGGTAAACCTCGTCTACTTCCTAGCTTATGCGAAGTTGTACAAGTATAAAGGGAGTGGCGATGGTGTGGATAACAAAGGCGATTACGGAAAGCAAGCTGAAATAATAATGATATAATGTTGCTGGAAGTTTGGAAATGTAAGCTAGAAGGAGTACATTAGCGACATTATCTCTGCAACACTCTCATCAGATAGTCTCTCTGTAATTCGCCCATCACTGAAGAGTTTTCGACCCAAGAGTACCAACAAAAAACAGCCGCTCGCACACTTCTGCTTGAAAGTATTTACATAGTTGTTTCAACAGCCAATGCTTCAGCATAGCCATCTAGGAGAGATTTAAGAACCCACGAATATATACATGTACCATATAATTAGTATTTGACAGGATCTATTTCCCCAAAAGGCACAATTTTCAGGCATTGCCAGTGCATGCAGCATATGAATAGTTGAAACCAGGATGACGGAAAAGACTGTCGATGAAAGACCAGCAAAGACTAGATCGCTAACGGAGAGACATTGAAGCATGAATGCTGAAGTTGCTTCGATAGATTGCTCATGACTACATAGCTCAAATTTTCACCCGCAGCAACTATGCAAATGGATGCTGTCATTGGCGACCAGTTAGTTTCCGACTCAGACCGTGTACGATTGCTGGATCGTCTCAATGTCGAGCCCCTTGAGTCTAACTACCGACTCCACATGACCTTTCAGCGTGTGCAGTTCTCTCAACCTGCGAAAGTCGCAACAGGAGTGATAAGGCGATCTGTACTAGCAACTGCAAGATGAGTTTTCCAGCTCGGAATTCATCATGACAGTCACACCGAATACCAAACCATCTTCTATAAGCCACAGGCATTACCTTGCGATCTCGGCTCTCCTTTTGGCTTCCTCGGCCATTTGGTTAAGCTCAGTTGTTCTGTCAGTGAACATTATCTTGCTGTCAGGTGCTTCCAGCCCATGAAGAGTACGTTGCGCATGTGCCCACTTCAGTTCTCGCTCTTCTTTTCCGAAATCCTTCTTCCTAGTGAATGCAGTCTGCAACATTGCGAAACATAAAACGATCACTACCAGCATGTCCATTTTGTTTCGAGTCGACTTGACTACCAAGAAGTCAATAAAAGATTTGTACCCTTTGCTCAAAGACGAGATCCCACGCCCTTCCACTGAGAATATATCGGATGAAGAACTTGATGAAATCAAGCGGGATATATGTAATGATGTTGTACAGCCAAATGACACCAGCCCATCCCCAGCCTATTCCTTCAATGGCTGCGAAACCCCAGTTTGCATATACCGCAATTAGAGTAGCAATCTGCCACAAAAGAGTAGATGATTAACACAAACTAGTCAAAGAGAACCAAACGAGCAGTGAAGAGAGTACAATTATTACCAGCTGGGCTACCACGAAAGCCGCAACAAGCAATAAACCAGGACGTTCCACAAAGGACCAGGATCGAGAACGGGTCACAAATATGAGAGCCTGGCTGATTGTGCTGACTTGAAGGTAGACAGCAGATGCGAGCTTTTTGAAGTCATCGTGGGCTGTTTTCTCTAGGGTTGAGACTTTGAATACACGCTGTGATGAAAGAAATGATATAGGATCAAGTACACTACGATGCTCAGCATGAAAATTAGACAACAGAGAAGCCTTGGTTCTAATCAGCCAATGTCAAAATGCAAAAAGTGCACATAGAACATGCTACTGAAGTCAGGAAGAAAATGTAGCTGTTCATTCGTGCATGAAAGGAAAAGCTTACAGGGAAGAAAGTGGTTTTGTAAGCCAACCAAAAGAATATAACAGTCATCAAGGCAAGATAGCTTCCAAAAACAACGCCAGTCGTAAATATCTCAGCTAGTTTCCAGCTATCGGGCATAGGAGATGGTTTGACTCGATCCTTTGATATCGTCATAATCGTAACTGGACAGGTCAAAGCACGATTCAGTACGCCAAAGCAAACGAAAAATAAAAAGGGTACACGGATATGTTGCAGAAAAGCAGTGTGTGCCTTCGGTGAGCTGATACAAAAAAAAAGTATCTGACCAAAAGGACATGAAGGAAATTATCGGTGTTTACGGTCATTAAGAACGGCAATGAGAAGCACCATAAACGGAGGGAAATCAAATTTCCATATAAGAGCCAGCAGCATGAAACCAAGCTGTAATCAAAGAACAAACATGATGACAATAAGCACAGATTTTTAAGCACGATGACAGTAGAGCAGTGAATATTGCAGATAGTCAGGATGTAAACATACCACAATACGGATAGTAATGGAAACAGCATAAATCTGAAACAAACAGGCAACGACAAATATCAATCAACACGAGAAGTGAAGGTTTACAAGCTTAAACATGTAAAGTGCAACCGTTCAATGAAATCTCTACTCACAGTGTAATTCTTCATTCTCTGGAAGATTGCCCGACTGGTTAGAACAGCACTGATGATAACACTCAGACCAGGTTCAGTTAGAACTATATCAGATGCACTACGAGCAGCATCTGTTGCATCAGCAACAGCTATCCCAATATCAGCCTTCTTGAGAGCCGGGGCATCATTGACACCATCACCAGTCATTCCACATATGTGCTTTCTGGCTTGCAACCGTTTGACAATCTCGTATTTGTGCTCTAAATCCAAGAGACAAATCTCATCATAATATGCAAAAAATGCTAATAACAGTTGCCACATGTGGGTATATATGATATATATGAAGAATGAAGAGTAGAGAATCCTTGGCAACATTCAGACCCATAAGTCTGTAACAAAGCTTGAAGGAAGTGCATTTACCCGGGAAAACACCAGCAAAACCATCAGCTTGCTCTATCAGGTCATCTACTGGTAATGCAGCGATTGACTCATCCTTGCTCTGCCCAAGCAAAGAAGACGAGGGATACATGTTGACTCCCATACCCAAGCGACGACCTGTTTCTTTCGCTATTGCAAGTTGATCTCCTGTTGAGAGGATCAAATCAGTCAGTGGAGCTACAATCTTACAAACCTCAGACACCTTATGACTTATGAGGATTCGACCATCAGAACTCGAGTTTGACTAAAATACACCGAAGCACCACATAATTAATGTAAAATCTATGGGAAGTAAGGAATCAATCCCTCTCTTCTTGCATCTAGAGGACATTGATGGATTGTACTCATAGCAGACCAAATATAAAAGCAGAAACATTTCTCGGCAGCCAGTTTTCAGAAAACCAACCTGTGATCATCTTCACACTGACACCGAGATTCAAAGCTCTCCTAATAGTCTCTGCACTGTCATGTCTTGGAGGATCAAACAATGGCATAAGAGCAATGAATTGCCATGGACCTCCAGGGCTTTCTTTTGTTCCCTCTGAAACTTCCTGTGAAAAAAATGTTGCATGCATTCAGAAAATTGTGAGCAGGAAACACACTCGTACATTATACATCAGAGCAGTTAGTTTCACTTATGGGTAAGAGGGATCCAAGTAACATAGCGCCCTTGAGTGTCTCAAGGTAAAAATAATGTGTGGTATTTCTACAAGTTTGAAGTTTTGATGGGACAAATTTCTCGACATGGTAATGAAACAGGTGAGCAGCTAGTTTCACTGATGGGTAAGAGGAATCCATGTAACATAGCGCCTTTTGAGTGTCTCAAGGTAAAAATAATGCGTGGTATTTCTACAACAAGTTCGAACTTTTGATAGGACAAAATTTCTCAACATAGTAAAGAAACAGGTGTTACTAGAGATCACAAATTTAACCCCAGTTCTACATATTTAACGCTTAGTATGAGATGGGCCATTACATGGCTCCCACCTCAAGTCCAAAAAAGGGTGTTAGCATGAAGGGGCTATTAGATACAAAGATTATCTGAGAGCCTACTATCGAAAGCTTGAACTCTTTGATAGAGGGAAGGCTAGCTCAGTTTTGTTTTGCTTGACTGGATTCACCGATGCTAGAGAAGGGACTTACTTGATATGCAACAGCAAGTGAACGCAAGCCTCGCTCAGCAAACTTGTCAATAACAGCATGAACTCTTCTCTCAATGTCCGACTTATTGTGTGAAAGATGCAGAATCTGAATACCATAGTACTGAACATGAGTATGAGAAAGGCGATACCTAAATTCACATTGAAATTTGAGATGAGTACCTGCTCAGGTGCACCTTTGCTCACCCTATGCATTTTCCCATTACTATCAATGTACGTTAATGCCGTACGTTTATCAGTTGGATTGAAAGGTAGAAAGTGAACCTCCGTAATGCCAGCTCGAGCCTGATTGCAAAGGATTAATAAGGTAAATAAACATCGAACGAAAGGAAAAGATACAACAGAAACTGATATAAAGATTGAAGATAACCTCCTTTGGATCAGCAAGCATGTTAACAATGGCACCATCAATTGCATCTTGGTTCTCAGTCCTTGATGCTCGAGCGGCCATGAGAACAACAGTGTCTGCATCAACACCTTTTGCAAACACCTGAGAAGATTTGACATAAAACTGGTAAATAAAAGCAACGACAACAAGCATGTACTGAGCACAGCCTTCACAATATTATTGTATCTTAATGTACTTACTTCGATCAAATTCTTGTCAACGGTGAGCTTGTTTAATGTCAAAGTTCCTGTTTTGTCGCTGCAAAGGACATCCATCCCAGCCATCTCCTCAATGGCAGTCATTCTCTTAGTGATAGCTCCCTGTACTTGCATCATGTCAAATAAGAATGAAGTGAATCGACCACAGAATTCGCAGAGGAGGAAATCTGGACCTGGTTGGCAAGACGGTGAGAACCGATAGCCATTGTCACTGACAAAACAGTAGGCATGGCGATGGGAATTCCTCCAATGAGAAGGACGAGCAGATTGTCAATACCAGGGCGGTAGCCACGGTGCTGAATAGGATACATCACTATGATCTCTATTATCATGCCAACAGCGATAGAACAAATGCAGAAGTTCCCGATTGCAGTCAAGACCTACAAAATAGCATCAAACATCAAAATAATGTCCAAACATCAAAATAATGTCCAAACATCAAAATAAAAAAACCAGGTTAAAACGTGTCAATCTCAAACAAAGGCAACCCTGTATATGAGATACTACCTGCTGAAAATGGCCCACATGATTGGTGCTATCGACAAGATGTGCAGCCTTCCCAAAGAAGGTGTGCACACCCGTAGCGATCACCACAGCTTCAATTTCCCCCTGCTTACAAGTTGAACCAGAATAAACTCCATCGCCCGGGCCTTTTGTGACTGGAAGAGACTCTCCGGTAAGGGCAGACTACAAGACACAAACTCTCACTAGATTCAATATTCAATATTAAAAAAAGAATAAGCCTCTGCGAGTTTCTATGCATATAGATTGATGATACATTAGTACACTGAACTAACTTGATCAATCTTCAGAGGATCCCCGTCAAGAAGACGGGCATCAGCAGGAATAATGTCTCCAAGCTTGACGCTGATAATATCCCCAGGAACCAGATTTGCAGCATCTTGTTCGGCCCAGGTTCCATCTCGAAGAACCTACAAAAGCACAACATCCATCATCCCAATGATAAAGCACAACATCAACCTCAACCTTTAAACTTGAAACTTGATGATAAATACAATTTTCAAGTACCTTAGCTTTGGGGGCGAGACGAGCCATGAGAGCAGCAGCAGCATTACCAGCATTGTTCTCTTCAAAGAAACTAATAGTTGAGTTCATCACAAGAAGAACAATGATACCCACAAAGTCTTGCCAATCTGGCGGTTTATTCTGCAAATGAAACCAAAATCAAAATCCAACATCAGCAACCAACAACAAATGCTGCAAAGTCATCACCTCACAGAAATCTGAGAAAATTTTTGTTTTCTCACCCCTCCATTAGCAAGGGCAATTGCCATGATAGCTGCAGCTTCCATGACCCATGAGAGAGGGTTCCACATAAACCCCAAAAACTTCAAGATTTTACTCTCCTGAAAGAAACCCAAATTTTCACACAAGAAGAAGCAACAAGGGTCAACTTTCAAACCACAAAACCTTTCAAACCACAAATTGACAATCTACCAAAACCCCATGTTTTACCACAGAGTCCATCTAAATTAATACAAAGTTTGCTACATCCCCAGAGTGGGGTTTTACACATCCCCTCATAGACGGTCTATACATTAGATATATGCAAGACATCACGTCACGTTTAATCCAAACAAGAGCGAGCGGGCTCGTGCTGATATCATGTCAAAACATGGGGTTCCAACCCAAAACCAATGGGCAACAGATCATGGAAGTTTCTCATGGCTGCCCCAATGTGGATTTCTGACAAAAAGCTTCAATTTCAATGGAAAACTAAGTCCCATAGCATGGAAAAACCAGAACAGCACTCTCTTCACAAAACACACATTTGGGTAGCATAAAAAAGAGCAGAATCAGAATCTGTGACAAGATGAAGAACAGTAACAAGGAAACTAATAACCCAGATGAAGAGAATTCACCTTCTTCTCCTCGAGCTTATTAGGACCAAAAATCTCCAACCTCTCATGGGCAGCATCAGAGCTCAATCCCTCCTTGCTACACCTCAAATTCTCAAAAACCTCTTCAATGGGTATATTTTCCTGCACTCACACAACCCAAAAATAAACAAACGAACCAAAATCGAAACCCAAAAATGCCCCCCAAAAAATCAAACAAAAACAAAAACCCTCAACTCAAAATCCAAAAATTTCACCAAAACAAATCTCATTTACCAAATCAACAGCCTCCTTCAACACAGCATCCATGGCATCTGGGTTCTCTCCCATCTCCACAAACAAGCACGAACCACTCTCTTTTTCCTTCTTTTTTTTTTTTTTTTTTCTTTCAATCCTGCAAGTTTAGTATAGCCAAATGAAAAAATAGAATTCCCCCATCAAAAGAAACAGAATTGTGAACATGAAAACGATCGAAATGGGGAAGATGAGAGAAAATGAGGGTTACCCAGATGAGAAATTTTGGGTTTTGGTGAGTTGGGTTAGAGGAATTTCCTACCTACAGAGAACCACCAAAAGAGGATGAAGAAACGGCTGTGAGTATGCTCAAAGCAGTTTTGTCCAACGTATCCACATTATTTGACGTGGATCCCTATAAGATAATCTGATATAAATACATGATAGAAGTAAGAATTCATGATAAATATTTATATAATTTTAATTATACAAATATTTAAATGTTATTTCTGGTTAATTTTTTCTAAATAATTTTTTTTCCTAATCTTCATGGAAAAAAATATATATTTAGAAAAAACTTATCCGAAAATACCATTTAGCAAAACTAATGACCAGGAGATATTTCACTATATTTTTCCCCTCCCATTATCTCTCATCTATTTTTTAACATACCAAATTTTTCATTTTTTTAAAGATACCTAAAATTTTTTCTCCCCAAAATGTCTTACATAATCCTATTTACAATCTGACGTCGACAAATCATCGCCCTCGTATCCCTCTCACTCGTCAGTTTCTTCATCGATAGTATCGAAGAGTCCTGGACCTCTTGCATATTGCCGTCGTTAGATTCACAACTTCGGGGACGAGCAAAGGCTCGGCACTAGGGATCGGCTTCGTGGCGAATTGAGTCACAGTGGGCGACGAGTTTGGTGGTGGCGGAGATTTTGGTGGAGATAGAGAGTGTCTTAGTGTTATTGAACTTCCCAATTCGGATATACTATGCTGATTTTTTATCTAGTTCGACGAGATCTAAATCGATGATCAGTTCTTATACTTATGGTTGCAATACCTGAATAAGGTCTAACGATGGTTATCGGTTAAGACATGCTTTTTGGATTTGAAAATTAAATTTTTTTAGGAAAGATAATATCTTATGTAATTGATGATACTTTTGTTAGGAGAGTAGATTTGATATAATATTAGTTTATTTATGAACGAAAATACATATATGCTATAAAAGATAGCGTAGTGACTGTTGTAAATATTTTATGTTGGTATTTAATACTGTAAGTTGAACAATCTGTATTATAAGTTATTGATTTTGCATAATAAAACTTTTAGTATATTTTATAACTAAAACTTAACTATATATATTTAACAAGTTATAATATGAATTTTTCAAGTTACGATAAATTTATCAAAATGTTTTTTGCAGGAGTCAATACACTGTCTTTTATAGTACCAACGACGTGTCGATTTATGAATTTGAAATTTGGAACCTAAATTTTATATTTGGGAAAAGTATAATTGTTTGCAATTGATCATAGATATTGTTTGTGAATAAAATTATAGTAGGGTACTTTTATGTAATTAAAATCATATAGGGATATTTATAAAGAATTCTCTCAATAATTTATCATTAAAGTAATCCATCTTGATTTATCTGTATAGATTTGACAATACAATAATCCTCTATCCCATTTATATTGTAATATGGGATCATGACATATTTGTTGATGCGAATTTTGACTTACGTTTTGAGATGATCAAATATCATTTTTCACAAAATTATTGAGAGATCATAATGATAGTTTAAATCGTATATTTCAATCTTGAGTTGGTACCATAACTTTTGTGCAACGTTTAGACAAAAAAATAAAACTTTTAAAATACATGTTGAATAATAATAAAAATTGAACGTGTTGCAAAATAAATGAATCGAGGGAATATGTTAAAATGATGGTAGGTTTTAAAATTGAGTAAGTTATCAAAAGGATATTTGATATTATTGTTCAAAATTATGAAAATTTCAACCAATAACAACACAGAAAAAATAATAACGACAAAATCATTTAAGAAAATAAAATGATTTTCTATAAATAGAATCTTAAATATTATATGTGATGAAATAAAAAAATTATTTTTTATTTTTATTTTATCCAATTAAAAAAACAAAAAGTAATAGCAATAATTTCTACTCCAGAATCAAAATCAAAAGCAATACCATATAAGCCGTAAACAAGTTTCTCATTATTTCAACATGACTTAACACGGGAATTAAGGGTGTGATGCGACGTTTTTTATTCCGTTTTCGAATGACATGTTGTAAAACTCCTGACATCCTACGCATGTTTTCCGTGCTAAAAAAGGACCACGGAAATCAATGAAATTCGCAACGTTGATCATACGAATCAACATGGGAAAAATGTGTGACTTCCTCTCGGAAATACCGTACGTAGGTCAGAAATGCATGTACTCTAACGATCACCTAAATTTCATTATTCAATATATATTTAATAAGTTTTATTTTTTAAAAAAAAATAATATTTGATCATCACCCATCATTCATACCCATCATTCATACGATTAAAATAAGCTATCATTGACGTTTTATGATAGTTTTTACAAAAAAAATTATTTTTAATTATCGAACAACATAAATCAAAATTCATCTCAATAATTACAAAATTCAAATTATCACAATTTTAATGAAATGGAAAGAATGCGACATAGTGTAACCAATATCTAACTACTCCTATTTTCCATGTTTTCACAATATATAATACACGGAAAATGATCTATGCTGAGCAACGGCATACTTCCCAATAATAGAAGTTGAAAATTTTATACCGTAAGTTAATGAATATATATAATTATATTTTAATATATTTTATAACTAAAATCTGATAATATATATTCAAAAAATTATAATATAAATTTTTTAACTTAAAATCTAATTTTATCAATTTACAATATTACAACAATGTATTAGGTGCCGCTGTAGTAAGCAACAACACACCCTATATTCGCACTACGTTGCATGGTGCGAATTGACACAACACATGAGATATTGGTTAGGAATGTATGTGGTCCATATATAATGGCATTTTATTTATTGTGAGAAACAAAAAGGCATCTTCTCACGAAACTTAAGCCTATCCACCATTATAGTCACTATCACTTGCTGATCTTGTTGCTAGAGAATTCTTATTTGGTTTGAAGTAGAATTTAGACTCAACAATCACCATTACGCCAGTAATTCATTGATTTTTATTTTTGAGTGATTAATTGTCATCTCCATATCTTATATTTTTCACTAGAATTTTAAATGATAATTCATTTTTTGAACATCGGCTACTACATATGATATTAGAACCAACCGAGAAGTAATCCGACCGTCACCTCCTTGTAGACTGCATCTTGGTTT
The DNA here is from genome assembly GCA_001925005.1 of Drosera capensis. Taxonomy (NCBI): domain Eukaryota; kingdom Viridiplantae; phylum Streptophyta; class Magnoliopsida; order Caryophyllales; family Droseraceae; genus Drosera; species Drosera capensis. Next base: position 68,268 of record LIEC01006425.1, read on the forward strand.
TCTCGATCGACGTGAAATGGCCCATAACGAATCATTAAAAGTCTGTTGCCAATATTTGTTAATCAAGTTGGTTCTATTAACAATACCAATGTAGTAATAAAAATCTCTTAATTTTTTGTTAGTTTTAAATAAATCTTTTAAATCTTTATAATTTTGATTTATCCTCTCGAATTCTTATTTATGAGATAAAATAATCCAATATAATAAAAATCTTTTTTTATTTATAACAATATAATTATGATATTTCAAGAATATCTTCGATTCGTATTTAATTCATTCCTATTTTTAATATAAAAAAACAATGATTTGAAGAAAATAATAATAAAACATAATTATTTTGTTTAAAAATAAGGATTATTTTATCTTAAAATAAATATATAAGGGACTCTATTAGAATTATAAAACTTTAAAGATAAGAAATGGATTGTTTTGTTCAATACAAAAAAATTTAAGGGAGTAATTTGAAATTATAAAAATTTGAAAGACTTATTTAAAATTAATAAAAATTTGAGAGATTTATAGGACAAAAACCCTAATTAAAAACACATGGGAAGAGAAGATTGTACCATTCTTTCTACCCTGACATATTACTGTCACCATTAACTGCAAATTGTAAATGTCAATAATAAAGTTATTAATGTTATGAATAGTTTGTTTTATAATCAAATATTATTTTAATTTGAATGGAACAGAGAGTATTAAACTTATGAAAGTACTCCCTTGTCTCATATAGTTTGCAACATATACATATTTTGTATTATTTTATACGCATAAATACAAATCTCATTTCTATTTCAAATCATGTCTAATCGTCCCATAATATGTATTAGATTGAAATACGTAACTTACACAATAACAATAAATTTAAAAAAATATATATTTTATTATCGTTGAATACAAAAGTCCACATATTACAAATGATATGACACCGAAGGAGACAAAACACGTCAAAATCATATCATATGCAGGTGACATTGCAAAACTGGAATAATACATAACAGCCATTATATCGAAACATATATAAAATCAAAATATTACATGGAATTAGATGGGACAGAAGGAGTAGGTGACAAAGCAGGCCAAAATCATATCATAAGTAAGTGACAGTGCAAAACTGGAATAGTACATCAGAACACATATCAATTATTGGCAATTTACTGTTATGTGCCTGCCAGGCTGCCACCACGTCGATGTTTGTCTTTTTATTAGAGAATTCGGACCACGAAATGGTACGGTTCCGTATAATATTAGGCATCTTTATTCGGGAGACGAACTTTCGGGACACTCATTTTGGGTGCTATCTATGATAGGAAGCATTGGGCTGTCGTGTATTGTATTTAGTTCAAGATATGTTCTTTTCGTTTTATGAAACTGGTAAGTAACACTTGTCACATAGATCTAATATTGTGAATGTGGCGTGGCAGGATTAAATAATATATTTTATAAAAAAAAATACAAAGAATTGACTCGACACGCGTGTCAATATAAAATTTAACATACGTATAATAATATTGAAACATAGTTTTTTATAAATTTATCGTAAAACATCAATGATGGTTGTGTAAGTTACGTATTTCAACCTAATACATGTTGCTGAAAGATCAGACGTGATTTGATATAAAAACAAGATTTATATTCATATATATAAAATAATATAAAATACATATATGTTTCATCTGTTGTGGGCGGAAAAAATATAAAATATAATGTATTGAAATAAACTTCATACTTTATCATTTAGTAATAAAGAGTAACATATCAAAATTGCATAAATAATACCGGCATTGCATGACATAACAATTGTATGGTGGTGCACTATATTTTTTTTTTCGATCAAATACTGTTTACTGGACTATTTATTGTTCATCCTTATCAAACTGTAGTATGCCAATAGACAAATGCTTGCCTGCTGTTTCACATATAGTTATCCATTTTATGATTTGATATTAATTATGGATCAACCAACCCCACAGGTTCCATCCGGATGAGGACGTCGAATAAAAAGAGAATATGTTCAGATAAACTTTATTTCATGTTATAACTAGACCTGTAATGGTGATATTTTTTATATTTTAAATGATATATATATATTTTGAGTTCACTTATTATAGACTTTCATCTTATTTCTATCTTTGATTTGATTTTATTTCTTTAATATATAGACTTGATATAATATGATTGTGTTTGATGTTAAAACAAATTGATAATGTTATTATAATGATTTGACTCAAACCTTTCATATGCTTAATAATAATGATATTTTTTAATAATCATATATAAATCAATAAATAGTTGATATGTTTAAATCAATATGATATAAACATGTACATATCTATTAATCAATAAGAAAATGACATGTGAAATACTAACCAAAAAATTTCTCCACATCCCTATGTCCAATTCAAATTCTAATACTTTTAATAATCACATATAAACCAATAAATAATTAATATGTTTAAATGATATATAAACATATGCATGTCTAATAATTAATAAGAAAATGACATAAAGATCTAACCAAAAATATTAATTAATAAGATGAAGTGTCCACTTGGGCTTGATGATGGGTTCAAAAATATCAACATACAAGAGCAGCATAAAGACGCCAATGACCAGGTTCGCCAATAGGTTCGAATACTCGCTACTTCAGGTACTGGTGTAAGCATCCATCGTGGATCCAGCTTGGAACAATGAACCGAAGATTGATACAACCAAGGACCGACCAAGCCGTCGGATACAGCATCACCATAGACGACATTCAGGTGCACATAGCATGAATTCGGAACATTTAGGTAAGAATCCGACAAGTCAACTAAGAACGACAATTCGACCAGACAAAAATATCGTAATGTAACAAGGGGTCGAACCCTGGGACCATTAAACCATCTATACAAAACCTTCCAACTCACAAACCAAAACATCAGAGGAACAAAAGCGAAAAACAGAGAAACATATCAAGAAAACGAGGCAAAAAGCTCCTAGCATCCATCTGTTCGATACTTGCCTTGCGGTGAGTCCTCAAAACCGTGTTGATTCAGGCGTTTCATGGTCGAGACTAGAGACAATGTGGTTATTCATCTTTTCTTGCCGGCCATCTTATTGTCGAATCCCCTTCGAGCCCGAACTCTCAAACTTTCAATATCCAGTTTTATACCAGGAAAAGTTGCGCAAAAGATCCTCCCAGCCTATACCAAAATCTGGTTTTAGGACTTCACCAAAACTTCAGAGATCTTGCAAAATTTACAGTTGTCATTGTTGCTTCACGTTATCCAGCTACTCTCGTGTATGCACAACGTCCCACACGTACTACCCCGATCTTCATGCATCAAATACTGCGAAAAATTCCAGAAAGGATAGAATACACAGAACTAGTTCACAGCTTCGAAGAAAAGAACCTGCGGTTGCAAGTGGCCCTTCTCACACATGACAAGAACATCGTCCCATGTTCCGATCACCTAAAGAAATATATAGCGGGAGTGAGAACTCCAGATAAATTTATTGCACATAGACTCACGAGTCACACGAACAATTCTAAGGTGGGATGCTCTTATATTCCACATCTCTCAGCACATGAGAGGAACACTCCCTTGTACAATCACTCCGAGCATTATAGGCGACAAAAAGAAAGCATGACAAGAATCTTGTTACCAAAGGGGAAATATTCAAGCATGACAAAAAAATGAAGATAAAAATTATGGTACGTTGATTATACCTTCACAGTTTTGTCATCATACATGAGCCACCGCTCATGTTCATGACTATAGGCAAAACAATGATAGTGTTGTCCGTAGTAGCACACCTGTGAAGAATTCAAAGTCAGATATAGAATGTGGGATTATTCCAAGATGAGTACATGTTGCTTCCAGTTCTCTTATATAAACAGCAAAGCAATATACCCACTAATTCCGCCAAGTGCAGCATGTGGTGAGGGCGAAATGTAAGCAACCTTACCCTTATTATATATTCATAACAGAATGACAATTTCCTGATACCCTTAGGAGACGTCAAACCCTGGTCTCATGGTTAGGGAAAAGAACAGCCTACCACTGAATAAACCCCTATAAACTTCCCGTTCTCTTATAGGTTATATTAGACACTACTAAAGCTGTAGTAACAGAACAAATTATAAAGATATCAAGATCTACATTGGTTTCTACATGCCATCATCTCTGGTGACCATGGCATTGCTCAGTCATTATCCTGCGATAGTTCAACCAATGAGATGAGCAAAAGAAGCATATTACCAGCCACATCTTGGAGCACTTACCACAGAAACCAAACGATGAATATTCTTCGGATCTAGGCCGCGGTAGAGGGCACTGATATCTATTTCTGTAGACAAGGCTGCCAATGTAGCTGCTATGTCCTCAATGCTCTCACACGTGTTCTGCCAGCCCAGAACTGCGAACAAAAAATGGAACAAAAGATCATCATAGTTCATATAAGTCGCTGATTTATAGCAGCTGATAAACATCTCAAATGACAATTAGAATTACCTGCCGTGAATACATGAGGAGGAGTTGACAAGATATGATGGATATGATTCAGTTTCCCACAGCCACTAGCTTCCGGGTCACAGGCTAATTGATGATTCATCTCAACTAAATTCAAGAGCTCATCGAATGAACTTTCTACGCACATCTCCTGAATAAAGAAAGAATAAGTCAAACAAAAGACAACCAGTCCCTCTCCATCCCTGTTTCTCTCTTCATCTTTTTATATCTTCACGACAAATAATTCTGAGCATTTCTACAGCATTTGAACTTCTATCGAGTCAGTCCCTTGACATTAAATCAGACAAATTTAATTAGAGGTACGACTTCTAATCTTGCCACATCCATAATATTTGAGTCCTGAAATGCATTATTCACAGAAGCGCATTTACACACGGAAGGGGTCCTCTACAACTTCTATTAAGCCATGTGCATTATGTATTGATTATATATTGAAAACTTGAAACCAATACCTTTGTAGTGCGAAGGGCACTGGCGTTGATATTGTGAAAGAACGAAGTGTACTTCATATGTCTGGATTCCAAGCCACAATTGTAGCAATTCATACGTTCAAAAATGTCCATTCCAAAAAGTGAGTGTGCAATGCAAGCACTGTTGTCACAATCCCAAGAACCCAGAGAGTTGCTTTCTACTGATTCAGTATCTGAGATGCCAGTTGCAGGAGTAAATGACTTGTGCAAGCATTGAAATATTACAGCCAACACCTCAGAAGCATCGTTCATTTGACCCTGCCATTCATAGTAATATCAGCAGATCTTTCTCAAGTGAGTAACATAAAAAGACAACATGGTTTCCCAACATTTACACGAGGTTCGGTTAGTATAACATGATCAAAACTGGTTTGAGAAAAGCATACCTCTTGGAAGAAATTACTTTCTGGGTACAGTTGGCTCAAAGCAATCCTCAGTGAACTAGGGGCCACTGCTTCTCTTTTTGAATCTGCCGCAGCCATGCTAAGTGCAGATAAAATTTCATACAATGCACAGACAACACAAGGATCACCAACGTGAGAATGCTCTGATGTTGATCTCCTCAAGAACTCTTCACGAAACCGTCGCAGATGCCACAAAGACTATGCATCCCAAGGAAAAGCATACAGAAGGGAGTTACCATACACAGAAATCAAGCAAATATAAAGACCAACCAGCAACCAGGAGAAAGGAGTCACTCATGGCTACCTGGATAATCACATTCAGAAAACAGTTGTATTCGCCAACATCATTCTGAAGTCCAGTTCCATATACATCCAGCCCATTCGAGATTTCGGTTATTTCTTCAGTGGAAGTGGCAACTGAATCATCCAATGCTTCAGGTGTTCTTCGCCCTGTCCTAGAAACTGGAACAAAATGATTCTTCCGACGAGCTTCATACATGTCTGAAAAGCAACGAAGATCAGAGAAACAGAGTTAAAATTCAGTTTAGCACATGTGCCCAACAAAACCCATAACGTCGAGCACTTGTCCTGTCCCACAACAAGCTATCCAACTTCCAGATGGAGAAGTTTAATGCATTGTTGTGATGCCAAAAAACTAGTGGCAATTAAGACCACACAGAGTCACTTGTTGATATATGTCCATTAGGAAGGGGACTAAGAGAGTCAGACACAGCTTTTATTTGGACAGCGCATTGCCCCAGTGCAGGAACACAATCAATTAAATATAAGGATAACCTATGAATAGAATGTCATAATCAATGTTAACCATTGAAATAAACAAGCAAGCTACTGCTACTATGGTCTCGAGGTCTCAACTATCTTTCAAAAGTCTGATAAATAAGTGATGTGGCACCCCTTGTACATTAGTAACACTACATATACTGTTTCTACCTACCAACTGACAAGTATGCTTTAAGGAATCAATCTGGAAGGACCCAAACACACTCACAGGTAAGAGCGTGATTTGGTTATTCCTATTTTTCAGAGAGACAGAAATTTGAGAAGCAAGGGCTTAAGCAATTGACTAAATGTCCATCAATTAGATATGCAAATACTCTGAGGAATCGACTGAAACAAAAAATCTTTCTCTCTCTTTGAGGTACAACAGATATTTCTCTGTTAATGAATACTGGTCGAAACAGTCAAGGAGTTAACTTCAGTTGAACATGCAGTTGGTTTTGAAATCAGCACTCAGATTCGCAGTTTGTCCCTACCCAGAATTCACTCTGCATCTGATTTGAACTTTAGTGACTGATAATGTTAAAACTCGTCATGACTACATAGTTTTGACAGGAACAAAATAAGATAACATGGGAGGCAAAAGAGGAAAGAAACACCAAATTAGTTGCCTATTGCTCAGAGCAGGAGGAAACTAGATCTACAGAAGGGTAAGACATGATAAAAAGATAAAACTAGATATAACAGCAGGTATGCAAAAACCATATGTCCTGTTATCTGGACCATCAACTTGATCGAGCGGCTTTGCTCATTGATGCACTCGGCTAAGGGTGGCTCACAGCATGAATATTGTGAAGGCTTTACAGAATAAAAACGCAAGTTACAAATGAAAAACTAACTGCCCATTACAATAAAAACAAAATCAACTAAATACAGTGGCAGGGAATTACCAAGGCTTTGTTGAACAGCTTGTTCCATATCAGCTTGAAATCTTTCATCATCATCGTCTTCAGCACGTAGCTGTCTCAGTGTCTTAGTGCCACCTTTTCCCAACAATTCATGCAAAAGCAAACATGATTATTACTGTTTTAGTTTAATACAGACTAGAAAAGCTAGAGCCTGACATTCGACGTGCAATTACTGATGTTCCTTCACTCACTCACTAGCAGAGCTTTTACTAATAATAATAAGGAAAAAACATTAGTTCGCCACTTTGTATTTGTTGAGACTTGAGACACAAACACAAGTTTTAATGGTCTTCTACAACAAGCTCAAGCTGAAGATAATACTAGTGAAGACGGGGTTCTCAGCATGATATCTAAGCAAATCTTACAAAAAAAAAAAGCCATGAGGTTCAATCCTTCAAGCTCCATATATTCAGTAAAAAGTATGGACAGGCTAGTGCACTTTTATGGGTCAAATCCAACAGGGTCCCGGATTTGCACTTAAACACCTCAACTTTAAAAATAGGCATATGACCCCCTTGAAGTTGGGGACTAAAGTGTAGCAGTTACATTTTTCATGATTACTAACGGAAATCCATCCAAAACCACTCGCAATACCATTTTTGCTGATTTGAGCCACACATACCTACTCACACTTAACCCTAAATCATTCAACACCTTCTGCATCACTAGTCTGAAGGCTTCAACACTAACTACAGTCTCAAATTTGTGTTTTCCATCCGTTCAAGTCCTCGATGCAACACAAAAATACATAAAGAAATTGATCTCAACACCAACTTGGAATACCAAACTCAAACTAGGGTTAGAGTGGGATTATGGGATTGAGCTCTTGGATTAGGAATTCAACAAAAGAGGTGGTTGACAACCGAAAATTGAACCCATTGATGTCATTTTAGGGGTGAATTTATAGGTGGAGGGCGTTGAATTGCAATTGAGGGGGTTGAATTGCAATTGAGGATTTGTAAGAGATGAAGAAAATTTGAGGGTTTTGAAGTGAGTTGCATGAAACTTGTGTAGGATTTTATCATTGAATTGTAAATTGAATTTCAAATAGAATTTAAATGGGAGAGGAAGAAAATGAAGATAGAAGATGAGATGGGTTGAATATTGGTGTTGAGTGCTCATGATTTCACTCTTCAACAACTAAAAGGGATGATGATGATTTTGCTGGAAGTTGGTATGAAGAGTACCCAATCGAGTTCATGGATCCATGGAAGCAAAGAGAAATGGGAGACGAAGAAGATGATGACAGGTGGTGGATGGGTTGAGGATGGGCTGTTGGGGTTGAGTGGGTTGAAGTTGGGTGTTCAGTGGCAAAAAGTGGTATTCGTATGCTTATTTGTGGAATTTCGTTGAAATTAACAGGAAAACTGCACATCACCCCTAGAATAGACGTAGGTCATATGGCAATTTTCTAAGTTTGAGGGTTTAAGTGCAAAAACGGGATAGTTCAGGAGGGTTTTATGTATTTATCCCTATATTGTAACTACCATCCAACAAAGCAACCAACCTTTTTCTACATTATGCCTAGACTACGAACAGTAGCTAAACGTGTCATTTTTGCCCTATGTGGCATCTGAAGGCAAGCATGCTTCAAGAATGACCAACATATCCAATTCATGAATTTTCTACCAACCAAAAGAGAAGTTCGATAGAGCATAAAGCCAGATTTTGGCCAAAAAGATTCTAGTGAAAACATGAAGAAAAATGGTCACACCATGAACCCCCACTGCAGAATAGAATATAGGAAACCTACCACTGTCACCAGCAACACCGTCTGGATTCCAAAGTGGGTCGCTTTGTCCGACATTACCAGGTAAAATCCCAACTAAGTTCTCCTTCCCAGATGGTGCGCCAAGATACTTTCCCTCCTGTGGTCTCCCAGAACTTCTCCTTCTCCCTCTTCTGCCATTCCTTTGATCAAAAGCCAACATACCATCGGTGTGAACACCATTGGGTAATCGTGCTTCACAGAAAACATAAAATGTAATAAGAAAAAAGAAAAAGATTTTTAATTACAAATGACATCCCGAGGCAAAGATGTGAGTCATACCTTGCTTTGCTCCGGAAAGTTGATCCTGGTCACCACGCAGTTGCTGGCCGCCAATCAAAGCAGAATCATTAATGGCCAATGTATCCAAACCCTCTATACCAGATGCAAACCCATTCCCAAATACTAACGGTACCTGAGGATGCATAGGGAAATCTATATTAATTACCCCCAATAGATTACCGAAACATGTCCATTAATCAATAGATTACCGAAACATGTCCATTAATTCTAGCAGACCAAAACATAATGAGAATATGAATGCGATTCAGAATTCAACACCAGAAAGGCATTTGTAGCATACGAGACTATATATCTTGAACATAGAAAGATGAAACATCAGTATATCAAAAAGAACAAGAAACAGTCTGTCTTACATCTGAAGGACTTTCAGGTTGCACCGAAACATCAGTCCAGCGATCAGGGACATCATCTGATGGTGCTTGGCCATTTCTCTTGTGTTGCTCAGCAAGGTGCCTCTGTTTTGCCTCATTTTCTATTCGTCTTTGGTACTCTAAAGTCTCTTCAAGCTTTCTTTCCTCTTCCTCAAGTTCAATCTTCCTCCGAAATTCTTCCTCGAGTTCATTTAAGTCACTACTCATATCAGGATCAACAGTCTCAGTGTCTTCAGGCTCTCCTTCAGAGGAATTCACAGCCTCAAGTTGCCCAGTCTGGTCACTAGCCTACAAAAATAGAATCAAAATTTAGAGTGTTCTCAATTGTTAATAAACCAATCGTGAATGGTATATCATACAAAATAACAGTGATGAATTATGTTTCCTCCAACACCTTCGTATCCTTAGATCTCTTAGAATCCTTGTTCTTCTTCTTATCCTTCATCTTGTCCTGCAAGTTTCTAGGGTTATCACTTCCTCCACCACTGCCCTTCTTCTCATTACGTGCAAGCTCTGCAAGAAGCATTTTGCTAGCAGCATCAGATTTCTCCGTGGCATCTTTCTCTGCTAAATCCTCTAGATGTGCCTATGAAAACAAGTGACACCAAAAGAGTATTCAATATAACAAAACAAAAGAACTGTAGAAGCACAACATTCAGCTAAATGTACACCAACCCGCATGAATGACTGCACCAGCGACAAGAGCATGGAACGACAATCAAGGGCAGAAACAGGATCAAGCTTAAGCTCCAGCTGGTGCATGCTAGCCAGATTCCGCAATATTCTAGCGTCGAGTCTGCTGATCTGCATGGCTAAAACAGTGAGATACCGTAGCGAGAACACATGTCACTTGATCGTAAAATTTCCAGATAGAACCATATATCATAAATCTAACCTCTACAGATAGTTGTTCTTTCTGCCTCTGGATGGCAACTTCTATGCAGGTGTCCACTTGATTGAGATAATCCTTCGATTTCCAATCATGTTCGCCAGCTTCCAGATCTGCCAGATGAGAACCCATGGCCGCATATGGTTCTTCGCATACTAACTGGTTCAGATTAAGGCTTTCAGCTTCTTTCAAGATGATATCTATCGCTTCCACCTCAAACCTACTACTCCCATCGAACATAACTTCATTTTCACTGTCAACAATCTGACCCCTGCGTCTTTTCAGGACAGAATGGTATCTACCTCGGGAAAATTCATTTACATGCTCGCTTTTATTGCTTTCTTCAAGACAAAGTTCTTCTAACCCCTGCAATGCGGCTTCATAGCCCAAATTTTCACACTTCCTTTCGCATAAGCCCTGAAGATGAGCAAATTCCTTTTCAAGAACCTGTAAAATCTCAATTCCCTCTTGTGACTTCTCTTCTCTGACCCTAGACCACCTGGTTAATTGCTCTGTTAACAAGGGGCCATCATATAACCAGGACAAGAGAGGATATGAACCAGATTGCACAGCCTTTGCGGACTGGGGAGAACTAACATTTTCACCATCAGCTACACCGGATACTAAATTCTCATCCAAAAGAAGGCACGATGCATCATCATTAAGCTCTATTTTCTCTTCGGATTCCATGACCACCCGAGGCTGATGACTGATTGCATCATCAGAAGAATTCTTTTCCGGATATCTACTGATGCCGCAAGCATGGCAAATCTCCTGCAGATACTTGACGATTTTCCTAAGCTGAGAAGCACCCAGAAAGCAAATACACAAAGGAGTTTGGTCTATGCCACAACTAAGAAGCTGTGAACCAGGTGCAAGACCACCTAACTCGTCGACCGTGAACTGAATCACTTTCTGAAGATGGCTGGTAGCAAGATATTTATGTTTTAACAACAAACTCAATATAGAACTTATCTTCTCAAGAAGCTTAGCACACTCGGTATCATCCGATAAAGGCCAGCTATTAGGAAGGTTGTATGCCTTTGAACCACTCTCATTCCCATCACATTCGTCACACTCCATCTTATCCTCCTCTTTAACAGTCACTTCCAAAGAACCACCTCCACACCGATCCACCAAGCTTTTCTTCTTCACAGGGAACGACTCCCATCCATCCTCCGACCCGAATCCCTCACTCCAGCTTCTCTCATCCTTACCATTTTCCACCTCATCAAGAACAGAATCCTTCACCTTCTCTTGGTTCTCCAGCATTCCAACTGAGGCATTCAAGTCAAGCGGCTTCCAAGAGCAACTCAGCAGCATCTCAGCCCACTCCCCCTCAACATTCTGAGGCACGACAGACTGCATCTTCGGCATCAAACTCCCCATATGCTCCTGCCCGACATGCTGCAAATGCGATGCCGCATCACTAAACTTCTCCCCGCAACGACAACACGCCCAATACCTCCAATCCTTCCACTTCTCACCCCACGACAACGACTCCTTCAACACCTCGCTCGCAACCCTGTCCCTATGATGATTCCTCAAATCACAAACCCTAACCCTAAGAAACCCTCTCTTCACCTCCCATCCAATCGAATCCCAATACTTCCTCACCTGATCGCGCCTCTCCGCCCCATTCCTCCTTGCCGCGGCCAACCCCCATTGCCTCCTCCTACTACTCCCCCCACCACCAGTCCCACCATTCACAGGACTCGAACTCGTCCCCTCGCCTCCCTCTCCCCCAATCCTCTCGCTATTCTGCTGCATCAATTTTGCCGCCTGAACCCTAACCTCGATCTCCTTCCTCCGTTCCTCGACCGTCTTCGTGGCCTTCTTAATTTCGTTCGGTCTCCTCACCCCCTGCCCCGCCATCCTCGTCTCCATCGGATCCTCCGCCGCCCGCCTAATCGGAATCAACCTAAACCTCTCCTCTCCAGAACTCAAATGCTTCATCCAGGTACTAATCGACGCCAGATTCGCCTTCTGTATCAGTCCCTTGATCTCCCCTTGCACCGCACCAATCCTCTCCTCCACTCCAACATTTCCACTCCCACTCTCTTCCGACAATCCTTCCTTCGCCGGATCCACCGGATCCGCGATACTGAGACCGCGTTCGCACTCAGCCATAACTTCCTCGTACTCCTTCTGCTCGCCCGCGGCCTCGTAGAGCAGATTCGCGTAGAAGTGCGAGAACTCGACTGAATTGGGGGAGAGTTCGGTGGACCGTTTGGCGGCGTCGATGGCGGTTCGCAAGTGCTTGGATTTGGCGGCGGGGTCATCGATGAGGGCGGCGAGCTTGACGGAGACGGTGGCGTGGACGCGGTGGAGGAGGGCGGAGGTCGGGTGCTTGCCGATCGAGTCGCGGAGGAGACGGAGCGATTTGGTGTGGTTTCCGCGGCGGAGCGCGATCAGGGCCCGTTCGCAGTCCTGCTTGATCGATGACGTGGAGGCTGAGGGATCTTCGGATTGGGGCACGGGGGTGGGTGATCGGACGGTGAGGGATGCGGCGGTGGATGCATCGGGGGACGAGGGTTTGGTGAGGGTGGTGATGGTGGTGGGGCGTTTTTTGCGGCCCATGGCGGTGGTGGTGGTGTGGTGGGGTCAGTGGAGAGGCATGGATGAGCGAGAGGAGAGAGAGCGAGAGAGTATCAGAGGAGAGGGGATGAGGGTGGGGGAGGAGCCATGGGAGGAGATTTGGGGGAGACTTGGGAAATGAGGATGGTGATTGACGAGGGTTGGGGTTTTCTTGTTAAGGATATTCAATTGTGCTTTTTTTAAATATTGTAATTAGGTTTGAATAATTGAATCTGGGATTACTAGTAGTACTAGCTTGTTTCTTTTTCTTATGAAAAAAAATTAACCCTTAATTGGGTTATGAATGATATTTTAAATTTTATCAATTTATTTATTATTATTTTTTTCTCAATCTCTCATATTCATAGGAATAAATTGAATTTTTTTTAAATTCAGCACGCACATGAATATACGTATCGAATCAACCTGTCATAATTTCATTGAGACGAAGGAATAATAAATTTAAAAGTAAATATTTATTTAATTTTTTATCGTTAAAAGACATCATATTATTTTGATACGAAATTATATAAAATTATAGAAGAATCAACTGCATAATTTTTGAATGGTTTTAAAAAAACCGAATTAGTTTGATATGAAATAACGAAGTTGATAAGGTAGGTATTTGTATAACTTTAAAGTTTAGAAGAATCATATATATCATTATCAACAAGTTTATGACGTTTTATGCTCTTTTCTTCTTCTTTTTTTCCTGCTAATTATTAGGAGTAATATAGTTTTTTATGTCAAATTTCTTGTCTTGTTTTGTGAAAAAGGGTGTCGTCTACAACAAAGTCACAAAAAGAATTTTCAATGATAATGAGTTTATTATAATGATATGAATTTTTTTATTATTCTTATAATGATCTGAACATTGTACATTCTCTCCGTAAAAAAAAGGAATAATTTTTTTAATTTGTTTGTCGAAAAAAAAAGTTGAAATCTCATCATAAAAAAAATGTTTTGAATTAAATTTATTCAATTATTCTTATTATTTATTTTATATCACATCATCACACTTCATTGTTATTTTTTTAACTCCTATTCTACCACTCATACGCCCAAAAGACAAGGATGTCATTTACACCAAATTCAACCAAATTTTTTAACAATGCATAATTATATATGATCATCTTGTTTTACTTAATTTTAAACGAAAAGATTGTGATTTTATGGGTCGTATAACTTATCTCAATCAGTCATAAAATAAATTATGTGATTCGAGTAATACATGTTCTATAGGTAATGAATCAATTGAAGCTACTTATCAAAATTGTCGAATGGTAAGTCTTTATTGAGCTAAGGTAAATACAGTTAGATAGGCAATGAAAATAACTATTGAAAGGGAACACTATGGAATATTGGTTAGTGAAGTAGGTGAGAATGATTGGTTGATTTCCCATCTAGCTACAAGTGAGCCCGTAGATTTCATTTATGACCTTTTATGAAGTTTGGTAAAGAAAAACAGCTTAATCTCTATATGTTCAATTCAATCATGTTTTGAGTAAAGTTTATTGGATCCATTTATGTTGTAATCAAGGCTTCATTGTCATCACATTTTTAACTACTGGTATCAAGCAAAACTAATCAAGGCACAGTGCCAGTGCAATATAAATTTCGAACCATAAATTTATAGGAAAAGCATAAATGCAACATCGAGAGAAATACGACAACATACTGTATCAGAGCACTACGAAGATCAAAAATACAGGATACAACGTCCTTGTTGTGATAAAACTATGTAAATATCACGCTTCCAATATTTTATTCATGAAGATTGAAACTCAAACCATAAAAAAAGATGAATAATTTTGTACAAGGACATTGCCAAACTAGCTAATCAAGGAAGGTTAAAGATAATGCAACAGTGTCTTATGTACCTACCAAAACCCAATGGCGATCTCACCAAGAATTCTCTTCTTATTACGCCAACGGAGGTTCATCTATCGAGTTATGATTTCATTTACCGGTTCTCACTTGTCCAATTCATTGATATTAATTACGGAAAAAAATAACAGTAAAAACTGTCAATAAATAATTGTAATGAATTATAAAATAAATCGACTTATTTTTAATTTATTTTTTTTTTAATTTTTGTTTTTATTTTTTGTCAAAAAAACAATGGGATTTGACCCATGTTTTTGTTAATGGCAGCTTATGCTACCACTTCCATTAACCTAATTAATTAATCATCAATAATCGTGAATCCATGATTGGGAACATATATGCCTATCAGTATAATATTTTATGGGGATGATTTTATATTTATGAGAAAATTCTCTAATAATGATTCTATGAAATTTTTATGATATAAAATCAGTTATATTGATTGATTTTAAATCAATCACATATTTTTATAATATCGATTATGATTTTTTTTCCCTACTGTATACCTCATTTTTCATTTTTTAATTAAATATAATTGTTTGGATAAGTAATGACGCAGTTGATGTCAACCTAAACACTCCTTTGTCCCGTATTATTTAGGGAAAATAAATTGTGCTGCAAACAACATTCAATTAACTATTGCAGCATTATTTCCATCACATTTTTTATTTAATTTTTTTTTTGGATTTTGCTTAAAATTCAAACTTTTAAAGTTTTAAAAATATATGGTGTTGTTGCTTTGCAGCAATTTATTAACTGCTGCTTGTAGCATAAACAAAAACCCCTATTATTTATGAGTTTTTCAAGTTGTGCCGTGCCAAAACATGAGTGTTTGTAAAACATATTTTTCTTGATCAGATTTTAATAAAAAAAATCAAATCGTTATATTATTAAGAGAAATTCCAATCATGAATTATATGCGATATTGTATGCATAATTTGGAACCATCTTATAAACACCGTGTATCAATTATGAGCTAAAATCGATATTAAAATAAAATCGAGATAAAATTGATTATATATTTTAAACTATAGATAAATGTAATCATCCTTATCACATCATCAATATTGATTTTTTAATAGTTATTTCACTTTCAAAAGTTTTTGAAGCTAAAAATATATACATGTTCTTGGAAAAATTAGTAGAACATAAAAATTAAAAATTGGACAAAAAAAGTTCGATATAATTTAAAATTTTTTATGATGTGTAGGAAATTTTGATAAAACGTTAATAGAAGTATTAGATACATGAAAAAGAAGAGATCACGAGAAAATTTATTCAAAATGAAACCATCTAAGGATAAAATAAAACCAAATGTTGGAGTGATAATTTCATAATTGAATGGTAAAACCACTTTTTGGATGCAAATTAGAACAATAATTACATCCGTTTTAGTACCAAGGTTACACTTGCTCTAATGCATTCTTCTTCCGTCCCAAAATGTTTACATCAAATTGACTTAACATAAGGGTTTACAATTTGGTTTAATTTTTATCATTGTGAGAAAAAAATATTGGGATAATAGGATGTGACATAAAGGATATTATTATACAACATTCGTTGCAATTTACTTGCAATCATAAGACCCAGCACGAGATTTGAGGTGTGTTGATTTTTGGTGGGATTTGATGAATAAAAAAAATTGTTTTAAAAGATTGTGAATTTTATCATAATATTTTTTCTATCCCAAAAGAATTACCATATAATTAGAATGTCCCAAATAAATTACAACATTATCCTATTTGAAAAAAAATTCCTACAAAAATAACAAAGCATCCCTATTTTTTTTATCTTACATCACATCAACTTATCCAACTATTTTTTTTTCTTTTTTTTCTCACTCACAAGTCAAAAGGTAATCTTTATCACAAAAATCAACACACACATAAATTATCATGTTATGTCAACCCCTCTATTTTTTTGGGAGGGAGGGAGTAGTTGAGAGAGTAAATATAGCAAAACATGTTTGATTATCTCCTTCATTAATGCAAATTTACCTTTTCCAAAAATAAACATGTTTACATAAATAAATAAATAAACATGTTTGATTTGATTCTTTAAGAGTTAATTATCAATTAGTCTTATTTTTATATTTTTTTTTATCATTTGGTCACATCACTTTTCATCAATTATCAATTGATCATTTTTAAAAAAAAAATTAAACAACCTCTCCCCTTCTTACTAATACTCTCCTGTCTCTGTCGCAACTCCGAATGCCACCGTCGTCTCCACACCACCCACTCTCCTCATTTACTCTTTTTCTCTCATCGTCGTCAGCACAAGCGGATCTCGAAAGGTGATGGAGTAGGTGGGGGATGGAAACGGGTCAAGATGTTGACACCGTGACGAATGTCCAATCTCGTCATCACAACGATGAATGGCCATCCTGTTCGACGAGAGAGACGACGAGGTTTTCGACGACGAAGAAGACGAAGCTGACGAGGATGCATACGAATAGTGTGTCCGTTTTGTTCGACGAGAGAGATGACAAGGTCTCCACCTTTTAGGAGGTCCATTTGACATCCAAAAACTACGTAGCAACAATCGGATAGATAGGCAATGTTGAAGTGAACTAGAAAAATTTGAACAAAACGGATCTAACTGTTGACAAGGAAAATGGCCTACAATAAAAAAAAAAAATAGCAGATATGAACCCTGTAGACCATCCCCATTTTTTCAGACGAAGAGGAAGACTTAGTCGACACGCGCTGGGTCTCAAAAAAACGTCCAAACAATGCGTCTTCACGAACGTCCTGTCATGAAATGCACTGTTTCTTCCTTACAAGCACTATTTTTTCTATAGTGTTGTTTATGGTGGTTGTGACGGACGGATTGGGATGATGGTGTTAGATGGCGTTAGAGTAGACGTACTATTATATAGAGAAATCGACTATTCATGATAATAAATTTAAGGATATATTGTCATATAGAGTAGACGCACGGTTGATCTTGGTGGCGACAACGACAACGATGGTGGTGTCACACAATCCAAATAATTAAGATTAAAATATTGTATTTTGATTTAAAATAGATATGTTTTATTATATCACTAGATATAATTCGATATTAAGTTTTCCAAATATGTTTAAAATGACAAATTAGTGCATTAATTTGATTATGAACTAATTGATAAAAAAATATTAATAATGACCAATCGGTAAATAAGATGAAAAAAAATGACCAAATGATAATTCATTCTTTCAAAATTTGCTAAAAAAAATTACAAATATATTAAAACAACACAGAAAAATCTTTTTAAGATTAAAACATGATTTATGGACGGAGGGACTATTTTTGCTAACCAAAGCTTGGGAAAAAATTACAAACTTTATACTCCTTTTCTCCTATATACATTAGGACATATTACTAAAATGAATGTTCCGTATGAATTACTCCCTTTGTTCGGAAAAAAAACAAAAACATTGGCATATGTAAGCAATCAAGTGTTTCATATTACAAATCGTCCGCAGGATTATCAAGCATCGTTTTACATAAAATTGTCATGAACTCTATTTTAAGTCTGGACCATTGATGTACTTTTCTTATATCGTTAAGATGAATAATAAAATTTTTCAAAATAAGTACTGAATAATGTCATGATCAAGCAAAGTTATAATTTTTTTCGGATAGAGAGAGTATAACACTTTCATAATTTGTAATCTTAAAATGATCAAAAGTTCAAAATACACATAATTTATAGTATTATATCAACTCCTCTTTCATTAGTTTTTCTTTCTCATTACTCATAATTTTATTTACCCTACACTTACACACTCTCTCGAGGGGCATCCAGGTAAAAATCAAAATATTATTTTTGATAACCGTGTTAAATCGATATATTACTCCATTCGTCTTAAAAAGATTGTAATTTTTTTATCAGAGACGCATAACGATAGAAGTTTTGATCGATATTACGGAACGATCAAATGTTACTTTTTGAGAAAGCTTCGTGAAACATTAATGATTTTAAACGTCATATATGATAATGGTGGGTCATTAAAATTTAAAATCATATCAATTAAAATCTTCAAATTTTATATTGAATAACATAAAAAATCATTCTAATAATTATAAAATTAAAATAAAATAATTTATCCGAGATGAATAAAATAGGAAGATTTCAATTTTACAAAACAACACAAAAAAATATGGAACAAGGGGCTCTCACCACTGTTTAACGCAATTTTCTCAATCACAAATATTCGTGACCCTATAATCGAACTGCGTCTCCCTCATCGCCGGCGCCGAGCTGCGACGTCACCATATCCGATCGAGACCCACTGACCCCCCTCTCCACACTCAAACCCACCAATCCAAATCCCAATTCACCTCAATCCCCTCAAATCAGTAAATTTCTAGGGCAAAGAGTAGGGGAGCGAAAATGGTGAAGACGACGAAAGGCGGGAAAGTGATGAACCCGACGGACGCGTATCGAAAAGAGCTGCGCAAAAAAGAATTGAAAAGGGTAATTTTATGATTCTGCTTTTTTTTGTTTGATTGAGATTCAGATTTGGTTTTGTTTTTGAAGAATATGAAATTAGGGTTTTGTAATTGTTGTGGATTTTGATTTTCTAGGATTGGTGATGGGTGGGTAAGGGGTTGTGTTCGGTACGACTGCTCAAAATAGTGGAATCTGGAATCAGTAACATAACAGAATTAGGCTATTCGGTTAGACAAAGGAAATCCTCCGGGATTTCCTTTTAAAAAAAAAAAACATAACAGAATTAGAAAATCCGAATCCAAAACCAAATCATCACGTCAAATAAAATGACTAGTGGGTTAGTGTTTGATTTGGGGGATTATAGTGGTTTTATATGAGGATGAATTAGGGTTTCTGGGGGGTCTCATTGAGGGAGGATGAACACTTCTTGATGTGGATTATAGTTATCAGATACTCTAACACGGGTTACGATGGGGGTGTGAAGTGGTGAATTGCCAGTATGAGTCCATAAAATTTATGCCACACGCAGTGCATCTGTAATGGGCCATTCGTAGTGCAGAGTGAATATAGTGTAATTGTGTGAGACTGTCATGTAACATGTAATTCCATGCTTGGGTTGAAATGGAGATTCGAGTGGAGCCATGGTATTTGTGGTTTATTAATTTTTTTGCTGATGGAATTGTTGTGCCTTTGAAGATAGGAGAAGGGTTGAGTTGGAAGTGTTAGGAGTCTTGCCTATGTTATGGATGCTCGAGGTATACTACATTGCCGAATAATTGCGGTTATGCAATGACTAAAGTTTAATCACTGTCACAATGTACCCAAGAAGTGAAATGGGATGTGGGTGCGCTTGGTGTATTTGGCAGAATCAAAATAGTTCAGTTTGGTAAAGTGGAAATGGTTTCTACGAAGCATCATAGCGAATGTAGTATGGAAGACATGCATTTTACCGGGAGAACTTGAGATAAGTTGAGCTGTTGTTCAAACTCAAGGCTTGGACATGTGAGGGGTTAGACCTTTGCAGAATATTCAAAAGAAAAGGGGTCAGGTCCTTTACATGACCTGGATGTTATTCGACAATCTGCACAATGGCATGACATGACATGGATTTTATTGTGTTATCAGGATCTAGATTTTTTTTTATAATTTTGTATACGTCTTCCACTTGGAAATGAGTAAAACTGGCTTTTTGTTAACTGTGGAACATTCCACATGCATCTAAGAGAACTTGGTAGTTGGTACTATGAATAGGATACGCCGTATAATGGTATCCTGGGAAAGAATTATGAGTTCCGCATAAATTTCCGACTTTCTTGTTGTAATTCTTAGTGATGCATTCCGTCAAGTTGAATATTTTGTTTCCTGCTTCGATTGTTATATTACTGCGAAAGTTATGGACTTCTGGTAAACTAAGTGTCCAATGTAGTTCTCATGCCATGTATTCATATTAGTGTAGTTCTCATTCTGTATTTAAAAGTTTCTTGTATTCCCATCTTCTAGATGTGTTATGTGTAAATCCTTAGGGTTTTGCATGTTGACAAGCACTGTTGACACGAGAAAAACATCCCAACTGACATTTTAATGTTTTCTTCACTTGTATACTTCCTTTCGTTTTATTTTTCTGTGGATGTTTTTTAATTCAGTGTTTGTCTCCTTGGACAGAACAAGAAAGAGAGGAAAAAGGTCAGGGAGGTGGGTATTTTAAAGAAAGATCCTGAACAAATCAGGGAACAGATTCAAAAGCTGGAAACGATGAGTAAGTGAAATTTTATTAGTGCTGAAATGACTGATTTGTATTTCATTGTTAGTAAACTCTTGCTGATAATCTTCTCTTCCTCCATATCTTCTACCCGTCTTCTTTTTGAAGTTAATAACATTTTTGATGCTAGACATAAAATTTTGTTCCCCCCCCCCCCCCCCTCTTTTCGATGCATGAAAGCTGACGGGAAGATTTAGCCTCATCATTTGGCTTTCTTTTTTCTATGTCGTCGCTTGCCCTAGAGGCTGAAGGTGCTCTGGATAAGGCAAGAAAGCACAAGAAAAGGCAGCTTGAGGACACGTTAAACCTCGTCTTAAAGAAGAGAAAGGTACTTGGCTGAAGATTTTAATTTACTGGTTCTCTTGTGGACATTTTTTTCTTTTCTTTTAGTCATCATTTGCTAACTATTTTCTCATTTAATTTTCATTTATGTTCTTCATAAGTTTCCTGCTGATTTGTTGTGCAGGAACATGAAGAAAAGTTGAAGGAAAAGGGTGAAGCACCCGTTATGTTCAGGTGAGTTCTTGGCTAACATGTTTTATTTGGTCACTCTGAACTGTAGCTCTCACACTGATTCTCATGGTGATTTCTGTTTCAGCCATCTTGGCCCAGTTCGTAGAAGGACTACTGCAGAAGAAGAGGAGAGATCCAGGCATCCAAAGCCTGAAGTAATTCTAGACCTGATTTACATCGAGTGCATTACATTTGGTTTTGAATCATAACTAATATGATGCTTTTGCTATCTCAGGACTCCGTTTACTATCATCCTACACTAAATCCAACAGGAGCACCGCCCCCTGGGAAGCCTCCGATGTATAAATCTTCTATAGGTTTCCTCCTTTTGCATTCTTCCTTTATTGTGCCAGCTCTTTTTCTTTTCATCAATTTCTGGTCCATCTACATTATCATAATCTTTTCCTTTGCTTGCTTTAATAAAAATGCAGGTCCAAGGATTCCCTTGGAAGGTACAGAATCTGCAGGCGCAGCTTCATCCTCGGCAGGCCCATCGTCCTCATCAGTGCCAGATGATGAAACTCTACCATCTGTTCCCCCACCTCCTCCTCTGCCTCCTCTTCCACTGCCTAGTGATTCAGATACTGGGGATGGTTCTGCTGTATCTATTTCTTTGCCTTTACCACCTCCACCGCCGGTACCACCAAAACCTCCTGTTTCAAACTTGTCTACAACATTGCCTTTACCACCTCCCCCACCTGGTCCACCACCTAAGGAAGAGGGTGGACTTCGTCCTCCACCACCTCCACCGACACCCCTATTACAGTCCACGCAGCCACCTTCTAGCACAGTTGGAGCTGAACTTGATCAAAATGCACCCACAGTGCAAGATGTTGCAGCTCCCAATGCCACAAATCAGGTTTGATACTGTTCTGTACTTATATTTGCGATAAATTCCGTCATGTTATAATTGGAGTATCTTGAAATAAAGCCTTGGAAGTATCTTGAACACTGTCCTCATTGAAGATTCTAAGAACAGCTAGTATACCAGTTTGACAGGTTTATAGCCTTATCCAAACACTCCTTTTCTTGGTTTTTCCTATGCACTTTGGTCGTGGAAAATCTAGGTTGGGCTTGAACTCTGATCATCGGAGGTAAATAAGTTATTGAAGTGTTTTGTCAAAATATTACAAATGCAAGGATGACTGTTGTTTTACTTGATTCAGGTGATAGATAATCTTCCCCGACCACTGCCACCACCTTGGCTACCACAAAAGCCGGCGGGTAATCAATCCGATGGAGCTGCACCTCAGCCCGATGGCAAAAGTCTTGGTGAAAACAAAGGCATTCCTAAGTTGCCAATGCCGCCACCACCTCCACCACCACGGCAGCATCCTACAATGGGAGATCCTGCAGGAGTACCTACATTACCTGCCGATGTCTTACCTCCTGGTATCTCCCGGTTCCCCCCACCTCCGCCTCAACAACCCATGCGTCCTCCACTTCCTATTCCTGGAGCTGCTGGACTGCCTGGAATGGTCCCACTTATTCCAAGGCTGCCTTATGGTCCTCCCCCTGGACCTCCCCCTATGATGAGACCGCCCCTTCCACCTGGTCCTCCTCCTATGTATATGTTGGAGGACCATGGTGCTTTTAGGCCACCTCTTCCTCCTCCAAAGCCATCATATGTTAAATCAGCTGCACCAACAGTTGTCAAGAGGCCTCTTGCTCAGCATACTCCTGAGCTGACATCAATGGTATGTTTGTGTCCTATTCGTTTAGTACTTTTCTGGGGACTTCTGTTGGAAGATATTGGCGGCTTTAGATTTTTCACTTAGCATCTGTATGCTTTAGCATTATGGTTCGTTACAGCAATCGCTCTCGAGTTCTTGAGTGAGATCCCAAAATCTCGCTCTTATATTTCCTCTCAAGTTTCACTTCTTAATAGGTCTTCGACATCTAGAACATTGGGATGCCCATTCAAATGGCCTTTTTTTGTCATCCTGTATTATCATATGATGCGTTTTATCTTTTATCTAACAGCATTTTACACATTCTTCTATCTTTCACATTCAGTAGGGTGTTTCTTGATGTGTCTTCAGGTGCCTGCATCAGTACGTGTGAAGAGAGAGACGGCTGCTCCAAAACCAAAACCAAAGCCACTACAGCCAACTACGACAATCACATCTCATGTTGCACCGCCGTCCATCTCCAGGCCAGCGCAACCTGCAACCACTTCATGGGCGCCGAAACCTGCAAGCATTGATGATTCATATTCCGCCTTCTTGGAAGACATGAAAGCACTCGGTGCACTTGATAGCTGATCTCGTCAATGTATCTGCTGAATCTTTTTTTTCTGGCAGTTTGCTGTCAAGCATACCGGACAACTCCTGGCAGTTCTTATATGCAAAGTCGTCATCAGGCCCTGGCGTACAACGTTCTAACATTATGCCTGACTTGGGGTCATTCGCCGGCAATTCTAACTTAAGATGAGAGGCAAGGGCGGCTTATCAGTGAGCTGAAACTTGCTCTCGACTTCTTTCTCAAAACTATGCGTACGGGAACTGTAAAAAACAGCATTGACATTTGGTAGAATGCAATGGTTATACTCTTTGTTTACTCCATGAAGCTGAGGTTGTTTAGTTCCTTTTTCTGTTGCTGCTTGGATAGATTGTTATTGCGCAATGCGATATGGTTGTAACATTTGACTGACTATTCTGACTTGAGTCAAAACTGGAATCGTAATGCAATTGCCATGGCACATTTTACAATCTTTCACTATTCTTCTATGTATACATACGATCAGGTTTGAAGAGGAAGAAATCAAGGCGGCATGCGGGGTTGAGCGGCTTCAAAAACTTGATGCTTAGGCGTCTGTGTTTCTTGTGACATATTTCGATATCTTTGTTATCTTTCTCCTGTCGATAGCGGTGGGTTCGGCTGTGAGTAACGTATCTCCCAACCACATGTGAGCAAATTCGATGTTCACGGAAATTATGTATATCTCGGCTCTGCCTGTCAAGTTATCTTTTTCCTTCATCTTATTACACGGCGCAAATTAGCAATCGTAAGGAAGTGTTTTAGACTTTAGACGGTGCCCGAAGGGCCAAAAGTTTGGGAAAGATGGTAAAATAAGCTAAGAAACCATAGAAAGTGGTCACCCCTTATGTCACTGAAGAAGTTATCGAGTATATATTACATTTTTCACATCGGTGGTATGATAATGATGCCTACGGTTTTGCTTTGATTTGCCAGCTTAGTTCATTCAACAGCTTTCTTCTTTTGATTTTGGCGAATAAAAATGATATTTGATCCCTTATTATCGTCGTGACAGATGATCTTTATCAATTTTGAAAATTACTATTAATACTTACCTCTTTTATCATCGTAAAAAAAATCACATTATTTTGAACATTAAACGAAGTTCATAAGAGGATTATCTGCATATTCTTCACTAGTTTTAATAGAATTAGAATTATTTTGATACAAAACACCATTCAAAAATAATAATAAGAGGATTATCTGTTTATTTTTAAAATTTAAAAAGGATATATGTCATTATCAAGTAGTTCAAAAGAATTTAATGTTTTTTCCTCTTTTTTATTGTCCTTTTTTAATTATATTTTAAAGTTGTTGCATATCAAGTCGAAAATCGTATTCCTTTCGTCCCATATTAAATATGATACTTTCAATTATTATACTATTCAATATGAATTTTGAAAAGTTTTATTTGTCGTCTTAATGACACAAGAACATTACGTTACGGACATCGACATCAAATTGAAATATATAACTTAAATTATCATTAATTTTTTACGATAATTTTTCAAAAAATGATTCGGTTGTATCCAATAAAAGAAAAAGAAAATTATTGTGAGCAATTTATTACACAAAAGTGAACAAATGGCTTTCTTGCTCATTTCTTGGCTTTAACGTATCTTTCTTTTGTCCTTGTCAAGCTATCCACCTCCAAAGGTCACTTGCATCGCTCAATCCCATTTCAAAAAGTAGAAAATTGAACTAATCATTTTGATGGCTAATGTTGGAAGGAATTGAAGAACGATCTCTTGGACCAACTTCGTGCCTCATTAAGCAATATTTGTTTGGCATAAATTATCGATATAATATGAGATGGAAACAGAACCGATCACTCGACACAAACACTAACACCAGAGAGGCATTGCAGAAGCATGATCTTTTTTCCCCGAAAACTGCGATTCCTCATTGCCATAACCGTGTGGTTCTCTACGAATACATTACAGAACCTCACCCAGTTCTAACTACAAATATCTCGGATGCTCATCTAGCAATCAATGTCGACGGCTCAAGTGACCAAGAGAAAAGAGGAAAAGAAGCCTGCCCACTGAAACAATGAACAAATGTGATGTATGCCGCCTACGCCGCCACCTGATATGGACACTGTTAATACGTTCGCTCCAACGGGATTTACAATGGCAGGTTCACCTGCAAAAGTTCAACGCCATCGGCTTTTGTATCGAAGCCAAGAAATGTTAGTATGTTTCTTGCTGGTGGTCAGGCATTATGGTCACATGTTGCAGCAAAGCGCACGGCCGAGCTGCTGCAATTTGTTCCACAGGCAAAGCATTTGCTTAGGAGACTGATAATGCGCTGTATAGTAATCTTCTATGCACCCGAACTGGCAAAACTTTAAACTGAGGAGGTACGCTACGGGTTTTGTGGCGTTGAATTTCTCGACCCACATTCCCATGCTCACATCTTCCATCTTGAACAACTGCACAAGGTATAATGCCGGTAAATAATCGCAACAACGACTACTCCTGAAACGACAAACAAAAATTGTGCTGAAAGAAAGACAGGAATGCTGTTTGATACCATGAAACGTTTCCTAAATAGGTCATGAAGGGAACATGGCGCATCTGACTATGACACATAAAGGAGAAAAATAATTCATAAGGCTCATGTCACCAGTGAACGATGATGATAGAGTGAAGGCATGAGGGAATGAATACTGACCCTCAGTTTATGCTTCTCGAAGTCAGAAACTATGTACTTAGCAACATCAGCTGAAACTATGTAGCCAGGTCCATTCGCATATGGTGGGTAGTCCTCTTCGGGCCATTCCTGCAATAAGAATAGCAGCAAAGCACATTACTTTTATTTCATTAGCTTCATTTAGTGAATCACTTGGATTTGATCATAATTTCATGGATTCTCACCTCATAGGTAACAGCCCATTTACCGCTACGCAAGGGCTTATGATAGTAGTTGATGTTTCCGACATACAAACTCGTACCCTCAGGAACTCTTCGTGCTTCTCTAACCATGACATCGACACGGACAAAGGTGTCATCATCACACTTCATTATATTCTTCGCCGATACAGTCCTAACCTGAAAATAATCACAAAACTTCGGTCATTTACGAGAAAGATACCACAAAAAAGAGAGCAAAATGAAGCATTCAATTTCCACTATATGCATACCCCGTATTCACATATAGCAACAGTCTTCACCACTACAAGATCATAAGTATCTATGTATGGCACAATAACAATGTCGCCAAAATACTCGGCCTCTTTCTTCAAATCAACATTCACTTCCTTTCTAGCATGCTGCAGGAGAAGAACAAAACAAAAGCTATAAGGGTCCAGACAAAATGCTATTGTATTTCATTAAAGAGTGTGAGTCGTGGTTCGTGAAGTTGCTACCACTAACCAAAGCCACAAAAAATCGAGCCAACACTTTCGAAGATTTAATGAGCGGATGCTGCATCCAGGACTTCCTGACAGCCATTCTCTCGGCAAAGTGATTGCCAGCAGAAAGTATACCAATGAAGAGCTCAACAGGACTACCAGGAAGAGGTGGAGCTTGCCACTTGCTGGACATCTCAAGTTGCTTCTGAGGAGAGAAACTAGGATGCGAAGATGGCAAAGAAGCTGCAAATATAGAATGCACATTGACATCACCATTCACCGTCAATCCAGTAGCATCCTCGAGAGAAAATCCCTGCCAAGAAAGAGCTACGCATTAAAGATGAGGATCTCATCTCCAGAAACTGAGCAGGTAAGAGATTGTCACTCACTGTGCGATAAGGAAACGAAGTGACATGTCTCCCGTCCACGTTAATATGATAACCTTCAAGGCCAGCACTCAGTGTCAAAACAAATAGCTTATCCTCGGCGAAAGGGTATGGCCAGTCAACAGACACTTTCTTTGTTTGATGAATGAGCCTGCTCAACCACCATGTAGCCTTCGATGTCACCGAGCCGCTATCATCATCGCGGATCCACTTCTCGCACTTGGCAAGGCCATCCACTGCATTTTAAGAGGTTAGTTCACAAAATTTGGAAAAACATGAAGAAGAAGAAGAACAACAACTAAGAAAAATGTCAAGCAACCTATGATTAGGAAGTCAAATCAAAACCACCTTGACATCTCAACCAACCATTTTGATAAATCGAATGCTTAGAAGGAAGCAAATTCACACCAAAGGATTTCGCAAAACCATCAACTTCAATCCATCACAGCCAAAATAGAAGCTCGGATAAAATAACAAGAAAATCTTCAAAAACAACCACGACAAGAAAAGCAAATTCAAGCTATTTACTCACCCGTCTCCTCATCGTCTCTCGACTTCCACCCCTCACAGCGAAGGGCAGTGCCCCATTGCTGCCTATAACAAGTGTTCTGCTCAATAACAGGCTTCCCACTCCAATCACCCTTCAACCTAGGATTAAAATGTAACACCCTAGGCGGCTCCTCGCCATCGACCGTCTTCAACCCGATCAACTCCATCATGAACTGAGACACCAAAACACCCTGATCACCCTCCTTGACCAAAGCAATCTTCGGATCCTTCTCCTCATGAGCCACCCTCGGCTTCCCCACAACCGTCACATGTGATCCCAATGTCAATCCACAGGGCAACACAACCACAACTCTCCCCTTCTCCTGACCTCCAGTATACGAAACAGCATTCGGACACGACTCGGTCCTATTCTCACTTCTCTTCTCCACCTCACTCTCAATCTTCCCTGACCTCAGATCGTCCCAAAGTCTCTCCCCATCCTGAAAAGCGATAATCGCGGCCCTATGAAGCCCCGAAAACCCGTCTTTTGCACTACTATTCAACACCCTCCAATCGAAACTCAACCCGGAGAGTCTCCCATTCTCCCTAACCCTAGACACATCACCAAGACCAACACGATCACGAATCACAACCGATGGCTGCGACGAAGGCGCCGCCAACAACGGCGGCTTAAAGGGTCTGATCGGAGCCGCCTTCTCCTCCAACTCCTCCTCGCTATCGAGCCTATTGCTCTGTTGAACCCAAAACGCATCGCTTTGAAGCCCTAACTCCTCATCAAAATCATCATCATAATCCCCAAACAAGGGGATTTCGAATGTGATCACGATCATGTAAATGAACCCAACAAGGAGGAGAATCTGGACCGATCGTTGACGCAAGAATCGCACGATCGAGTCCAATTTGCCCCTCCTCATTTTTGCTCCAATTTGGGTCACCACAGCAGTTCTCGCAAATGGGAATGACCCAGTTGAAATTGGGAGAGACCCAATGAAACTGAGCAAACCCTAGACCCAAAAATGGCGAAAAGGCTCCATTTTTGGGGATTTGGAGATGATTGATGAAGTGGGTTGGTGATTTTTTAGGGTTTCTGTGTGGAGTTTTTTGAGAGGGGAGAAGTGGCGTTTTTTTTCCAGAGAGAACATGACGTTTATTGTGGCCAAGTGTAATGAAATGTGATTTATTGGGCTTTGATGCAAATTAGGGTAATAAATATCTACTGAAAATGGATTCTTACATTTATAGGATTTTGTTTTATTGAGATAGGTATCAGATTAGATTTGAAAAATCAATTATGTTGGACCAGAAGTAAAGAGAAAAAAGCAGTAGATTTCGTTTTCCCAATTTTGAATTTTTTTTACTATAATGTTGCTTATGTCTTTGGCTTTGTTAGGTAACACCGTTTATATCTTGGTGAAACTAATAAGCACTGTTACTAAGTTTAGTCGGAGTTCCCAAATGTGCATCGAGATCATTTGTAAAGGACAATGATTTTTTAATTAGTTAAATTGTAAGATGTCGTGAATATCTATTCATGATCATATTGTATACATGTTTTTAAGATTGATACTTAACGTTGATCGGATCGAGCATAGGTATACCTTTAAGTTTGGGATGCTATGCGTGAAAATAATATACATGAATCAAGACCTCTATATGAATTCAAAGTCGGTTCACCTCCATTGGTGATAAGCGTGCACTGTTTTAGATTTTGCCATGATTTAGTACCGTCATTATTTTTTGACATTCAATTCTTTCTTTTAACGTTAAAACAGAACTTGTTTTCTTAGAAGACGATTTCATCATCACATAAGAAATTGTTTCCTGAGAAAACGATTTCTATTCTACATAAATCGTCTCTTGAGGAAACGAGTTTTGTTTACGTGAAAAAGGAATCACAAAAATTGGTTAGAACTCGTTTTCGGAGAAAACAACTTCTTTTTCGATGTTGATGAGAAAAAATTAAAAACCGTATAAGTGTTGACTTCAACTCCCCACAACTATTTTTTCTTTTGCCTTGTATGTAGTTTTGTACTTCCTTCGTCAAATAAGAAATATAACGTTATATCATCATTATATTATTCAACACGTATTTTAAGAAATTTTGTTATTTATCTTAACGACGTAAGAAAAATTACATTATTGGTTCAGGATTTAAGTTTAATTTAAATTATCATTCATATTTCACGATAATTTTAGGTAAAACGATGTTTGATCGTCCTACGGACGATTCGTATCTTGAATAACTTTATTATTGACTTAAATCAACATTATGTTTTTTATGGGACGAAGATAATAAATTATTTATGAAGAAGAATAGTGAAATGAATAGTGAAAGGGTGAGGTAGGGGGTGATTAGCACCCCTCAAATTGTTTGTGTTCACATAAAAGTTTTGTTTTAATTTTTCTTGGATTATTCTTTTGTATTATTTATGCTATTTTTTTTCAAAAGCATACCGCCAATTTTATTTAAAATTTTGTGCTTTCTTTTATTGTTTTTCCTCTTTTTTTTTCTTTGAATCACGCTATCATATATTGAAATTATAGTTATTATTTTAGTTTTTATACTTATTAATAGATAAATTTTAATGATTAATTATGTATGGAATATTACTAAAATTAAGAGGTTCACTCTTTGATTTCTTTAAAACATTAGATTAAATTATGATTTAATAAATAGGTAATGAAAGAATAGTTTTAACATTGTGATTATAAATTTAAGTAATCGATACATTAATCTATCCTGCCCCCCTCATGTATTTTTTCTGGCTTCGTCTTTACTTGACTTGTTTGTATATTTTGAGATGAATTAACATAACAAATTTAGATCAGCAACGGATCTATTATAAAAAATTTAATATTATTTTATTTTTTGAACATTTACTTCAGAATTTTAATTCAGGTAGATTCTGATTTTTTCAATAAGCTTATTTTTTTTCTGGTGAATGCATGAAGATAATTTCCAAGGCTGTTGTTAATGGAAAAATGGAAATTAAATTAATGGGATGAAACGGTCGACAGATTGCTTTTATATTTAAAACGTGTGGAAGTTTGACTTTGAACTTAAAAAAAAGTTTTTACTTTGAACTTGTAATGATTATTTTACAAGCTGAAAAAAGAAAGGTTATAAGGCACATAACCTTCATCTATCATTTTGAGTCTACCGCAGCCGCATTGTCAAGAAAAGATTATGCAATATCATCTTCTCGAATTTAATTAATGATGGGATAAATTGAATTGTTGTTATTATTATTGTGTATGGACTGTTTTGTCAAAGCTATCCTATATTTTTTTTTATCAGGGTTGGGATCGAGGCGTGACATATCAACACTCGAGTCTCTACTATGTTCACGTTAAATGCATACAATTGTCAGATGGTGTAGAAACGATTAATTGAGTTCAAATTACGATGAAAACAAATAGAAACAATAGTGTCGTACATCTTTACAACTGCATTTCTGATAACTTCTCGGAAGTGTGTTACAGATCATTAAAAGTTTCATGATGGTGAGATGGAATATACTCATAACGTGAACGATACAGTGACAAAAAGTTGGGAGCATTATTGCCTCATCGTGGGCAACACATTACCGTTGGCTTTTAGGCCACCGATTAGCAGCATTTTCAGTTTGGTAGCTACTCACACAATACATGAACCGTCATTTTACATATATCGTTTTTGAAGACAACACAGAGACTGTTTTTCGAAACCACGAACATATCAAAGGACCATAGCGACGCGAACCCCAAGAGAGGTGTGATATAATGTGACATTAGACGACATATCTAGGATGCGTCCTGTGTCTTGCACAAACCAGTTATGACTGAATAACTCTTTTTCCGCGAACTACATATCATGGACGACACCTTGTTTGAAACTTTCACGGCGCGCGCCAATGCTTAGAAATATTTGTGATACTGCAGGCAAACAAGAATAGGAAGTCATTGCCTTTCACATTCATCGATCAAGAACTCTTAAACAAAACCATTGTTTAAGCGCTTATTAGGCTGCAGTTAACCAAATCAGTCACCCAATTCGAACCAGAACTTACATGGAGCGAAGCACGCGATCAACACCAGATAGAGAAAGATCATTTTTCTATCGAGTGATCTCATGATTCTCATCTCGAACTGATCGTGTAAATTTAGCTGAGATGAAGTGGGAGCTGAAGCGCGCCCATGCTTTTCACGCTTTCGCTGCTTAGTAAACCTTTCAGCATCTCGTCTTGTCTTATTTTACTTCAGGGAGCGATACACAATCTTCTATACTTTGATCTACTTGTTTTGAAAAGGAGAATAATGGTGCGGCCGTCTGGTTGTGTCAAGATGAATGGGAAGAGAGGTCCTTGGACACAGGAGGAAGACGAGGAGGAGGATGCGAAGATCTTGGCGTGTCGGTCGAAGCAAGGAGCTGGAAGCTGGACTCCTTTTCCAAGAAAAGACGGTATGACAAGCGAAGAACTCTTGGAACTTTATGATAAACTGAGCTTCATTTTCATACAAGATGAAATTTGGTCATTTTTTTCTGTAAACTGAGTGTTGTGCAGCGCTTAAGAGAAAGACCAAGTGCTTGCGACCTGATGTGAATCAAGACGGTTTCGCAGATGAGGAAGATGATCTGATTATCAAGCTTCATGCCACAATAGGCAGCAGGTATACTCTGCAACCATACATAAAGCCGTGACAAGAATTTTTCACCTGGCATTGTTGGTGTCTGGTTGCTTTGTTTTTATTTGAAGGACATGCTCATCCCATCGATATGCTAATCGACCGAGAAAGTCCAAAATTGGTCGTGAAACCGATTATCAACGCTGAAAATCCTGCAGAAAACTGATACCAATGTCTCAAAAGATGGCCTCGATAAACCTTTTGCTACAAACGGTTTGTTTAAGCATATACAGTTTGGCAGAAAGACTGAGAGCTTAAGGTCCAGGCTTCATGTCTTCTGTACTTGTAGGTGGACTATCATAGCACAGCAACTCCCTGGAAGATCCGACATCGACGTCAAGAACCACTGGAACTCAAAGCTGAGGAAGAAGCTCAAGTATATGGGCGTCGACCCAGTCACACACAAACCTTTCTCACAGATCCTCGCAGACTAAAAGAACATCGAAGGCCTCTCAAGTTCATCCTTCACACGTGTGAAGAGGAGAAGGTTGGAGAAGGAAAACCTATAACTTTGGTCCTTTACTCCCCAAAACGGCGATGTTTTGCATTTTGTAGTAGGTGGCCCGTTGCCTTTTGCACCACACCCCTTTTCTCGTTGGTATTATTGTTGTATAAGTGTATGATTTAAATCTTGTAGGTATTTTAAAAAAGTTAATTATGTCTTAATATTTAAAGAGGGTATTCAAAATGAAAGACTTTGGAGAAACAAAATTTTGCATAGGAATACAAATGGAGCATTTTCATCTGGGGTATTCATCCATCAATCAACATTATACGGAAAAGGTACTATCTCGATTTTATATGGATAATGTCTATTCGTTGAAATCTACGATGATTGTTCGTTTATTAAATGTTAAAAAGATTAATTTCGAGATCCAGAAGAAGTTTCTTATCTAAGTGCAATTGGGACATTAATGTATCTCACAAATTGCATAAGACCAGATATTGTATTTATCGTTAATCTGTTAGCTAGGCAAGAAAGTATTGAAATGGAATCAACAATGTCATGCGTTATCTTCGAGCAAGCATTGATATGGGATTGTTTTATCCTAAAGGAACGAAGTATGCATTGATTGGATATGCTGATATTGGATATCTGTCTAATCCTCATAAAGCAAAATCGTAGACGCGATATGTATTTACTTATGATGATACTGCTATATCTTGATGATCAGTAAAACAGACTCTCACAACAACTTCTTCGAATCATTGAGAGCTTATAGCAATGCATGAAGCAAGACGAGAATGTGCATCTTTGAGTTTAATTATTCAATACATCCAAGTGTCATGTGGGTTATCGTCTATCAGAAGAACTCCCATTACACTTTACGAAGACAACGCTACTTGTATGACATATGTAAGAGGAGGATATATCAAGAGTGACAGAACGAAACATATCTCATCAAAGTATTTGTATATTCATGATCTACAAAAAGATGGATAAATAGATGTAAAGCAAATACGCTCAAGCGACAACTTGGCTGACATTTTTACAAAATCATTGCCAAGTATAATTTTTGTGAAGCTTCGAGATAATATTGAAATGCGTAGACTTAAGGATCTCATTCAACAAAATTAAAGGAGTTTGACTTGAGGTGGAGACCATTCTTTTTTTTTTTTTCGATTTGGTTTTTATCCTATTGAGGTTTTTCAGACACGGATTTAATGAAATAGTCTCACTTTAGGTATTAGATACATTAAAAAAAAATACTATAAAATATATATATGAATATTATCTATATTTTTATGTATTTTTCTTATCATTTATTATCACTCATGGAGCCCGTTGGCACTGACACTTTCCATGTACTCTTTAATACTATTCACATGGGACCTATTATTGTTCATGTAGGGAGACTTTTTTCCCTCCCTTGGGGTATAAAACCAAGCCATCTCGTCTGTATTGAACACGCAACATTTGTTATAATAAAAGAAAAGAAGAGGAAGCAGAGAAGAAGAAAAAGGAAGTGGTGTGTTTCGTTTGGATGATCTCGTTCTATTTTTTGTTTCATGACAATCTTTATTTTTTCCCATGTTTTAACATTTTGAATTTTTTTTACTTTTCAAATTTATGGTGGCTTGAATATTCCTCTCAAATGGAAGTACTGTTTTCTTTTTCGTTAACGTTTTAGCTTTATGGTGACTAAGCACATAGTTTAATTTAAAAAGCAAACTGTTTATGTTTAATAGGGACACTCTTTCATCAAAAGAGCATTAAGTAGACACTAGACAGTGCTTTTCTTATCCCAAGCCAATTTACAAATCAAAATGGCATAAGCACTGATCAATTTATAATAACAAAAACAATGCATCATAGGGAACGACGTTGCGTAAATAGTGCATCTTGTGGGATGTCGTTGCATAAACAGTACGTCTAGTGAGACGTCGTTGATAAATAATGCATCTTGTGACACGTCATTGCATATGCAGTGCGTCTGGTGGGATGTCGTTGCTCAAACAATGCATTTTGGGGGATTATCCACCCGCATGATAAGTCAATTTCTTCAACAAAAAAAAAAAAAAAAAAAAAAAATAAAAAAAAAAAAAATAAATCAAGGATCAAAATCGGTTGAGTGCGGAGCTATTTTGTGATGGTTAGTATGTCAGTAAAAGATGGTTTAAATGGTCCTTCGGATTTGCGGGTTATTCGAGATTTCTTAAAAAAAAACAAAAAATTGCATTTTGTGGGATAGTATACAATGCATCTGATAGATTAATTGACTCATATTACATGTACATGGACAATTTACGGATTAATTGTATGTTATGTGGTATCTTACAGTTTGGCCAAAATATTGGTGGTGCTATGGATATTAATATTAAATGGGTCAATACATCGTCATATAAAGTATATGGCCCAATTGGGTAGATATCTACGGGTTTGATCCTAATTGATGATGGGCTGATTAGGATTAAAAAACACTATATATATATATATAAAGGTTATGGTCCCCGGTTCAATATACGTTATATCTTTCTAGCATCCCATCGCGAGAGAGAAACCCTAGCGTGTGTATCAACTGGAAGATACCCTAACCCTAGGCGATCTTCAACCCGGATTAAAGGCTTGCACTTATGGATTCAGGTACGCTTCCGCTTATGATTTATTCTAAATAATTCGATATCAAGAGTACGGTTATTTATGTGGATTAATTCCAACAGCATCTTGTAGAACGTCGTTGTTTTTGTATAGAGTGCGTCTTATGGGGGGTCGTTGCATTTATAATGGGCCTTGTGAAACGTTGTTGCTTAAGCAGTGCGTCTCGTAGGACATCATTGCATAAACACTAATTTCAAAACACTGATTTGTATAAGTTTCATCCGCGGTTGATTCCTCCATTGGTTGGTTCATCACCATTCATCAACATGCCCTAGGAAGATTTACCAGTGTACTCGTCGGAGATGGTGGATGTTAACGCGATCAGAAAGAGTAATTTAGGGGAGAGCATGGACATTAATTATGGGGGTTTTCCTTTTGGTTTGTTGTGCATGAACTGTATTATGTAGCTAGAAGAGATTGGATTGTTTCTTAATTTTCTGGGAGCAATATTTTGTTCCATATGAAACTCAGGGTAAGATAGAGCTTGTATATTATTTAAGAACTGAACGGTAATTTAAAAAATCAGATACAACTAATTGATAATAATGTAATCTTTTTTACACTTCTTGATTATTCTCTCATTATTTTATTATATTTGGATATATGTGATTTAAGATAAAAAGTAACGTAGGGTAATGTAATTAATAACTGTATGAAATAATGAAAAAAATCCAAGAATTAAAATTTTATTTTAATAAAGATAAATTCTAAAACCAAATAAACCTCATTCAATGAGTTGATATGGAGTAGTTATTATCTGATTTTCTTACAATATATCAACCAATTACAAACACTAGTTTTCCACCGTTGGTTTGGGTATTGCATCCTTCATCAATAGAGAAATTGACGTTGTTATACGTCTTGAAGTGAAAATAAAACATAATATCTTGGTACTATAAATAAATACATTAAATAGGTACACAATTATATTTTCTAAACAACTAGAGATCTGTATTATATTATTAGATGATTCGTGTTGTTTCACTACTCGCTATTTCACGTGTTTTATTGACATAACAGCTCATAGACCCTGATTTTGACAAGTATGTATGATGAGCTAGACTATGTGCAAATCTTCAGCATCAACACCGAAATTAGAAAAACAATAATTAAAATCATTTTAATAATATTATTCGTTTATTCTTATTTTTTTGGCATCATAATAGATGTAACATTTTTATATCTATGTTGTTTTAAAATAAATGAAAAGTATTTGTTTTTGAAAAATTTCCCCCACACAAAATAAAAAAGACCACAATAGTTTTCACAAATTTTTTTTCTCAAACTATTATAATAAATCTTACTATTTTTTAAAAAATAAAAATATTTTGATTTTATTTTATTTTTCCCGACAAGAATAAAGATGTTCTGATTAAACTAAAAAAAATTCAATTATTACCTAAATTTTAAGATCCAAATCAAATTGTTTTATTTAATATAGAGGAAGAAAATACTAAGGGACTATATCATAGTTTTAATGTATTTTTGTTAAACAAAAATGTTGGTGTTGATTCATTTTTTTAAAACGGGATGAGAGTATAATATTTTTCTATTTCATTAGAATCTAATATCCAGAATTAT
>LIEC01006425.1:105745-130830 GCA_001925005.1 Drosera capensis
AAATTATTTTATTTTATAAAATAATTTTGATTATTATTATTAATTTTTTTATTTTTATTATTTATGTAATTTTTATAATTTTTAACAAAGGTATTATAGTCCCAAAAAAGTGTTGGATATGATTTGCGATGAAAAACCAAAAGATTTAGAATTAAAAAAAAAATCCATTTTTTTCAATTTGATTGAGAGATACCGTGATGCCCGATTGCTTGGTCTCCAATGGTTGCGATATCGGTTTACAGAGGGAACCTCCACCGCGTCCCCGACGACGTCCCGCGACGATGGCGCATGCCGCCGCCTCGCTTCTCCCTCTCCGACTTCCGATCCCTCCTCAATCGTCGCTCCGCCGCCCTCAATTACCACCACAACCGCTCAGATCCAATCCCTAACCCTAACCCTAACCATGATTCGTCTCCGCCAAAGCCGGAATTGACTGAGGAGGATGAGAAGATCGAGGAAGGGAAGGATGAGGTTGGGGTGAAGGATGAGGATTGTGAGATGGGGGAAGGTGATGTGGAGGTTGGGAGAGGAGGTGATGAGGTGATGAGAGAGGAGGAGGAGGAGAAGGTGTTGGATGTGGTGGTGGAAGTGGAGGTGGGGAAGGATGGAAGTGTGGAGGTTTTCCGTGGGGAGGAGACGGCAACAGCAACGGCAACCACGGTGGTTGCAGTGCAGGAACCGACTGAGGTTAGTTTTTGTATTGTATTAAACCTCTTGGGTTCTAACTCGGTGTCAATTGGCGATGAGTGGGGTGTCCCAGGATCTGTGTATGCATTGTTTATATTTACGCTCGATGTGCGTAAACAATTCTCAACCTATTGGGATACTTATGGTAGCAGAATGCTAGTTGCAGTCATTTTTGTGCAGGTGCTTGGGACACTGTCCATCACATCTGTTGATTCCGTTTAGGTCCTATTTGATTTGGTGATAACTATCCAAAATGAACCAATGGAACTTGGTTGGGAGAGTGATGTATAGTGGCTGTCAATTGAATTGTTTCTTAGTACTAATTCTTAGGGTTATTTGATTGTGCTAGATAATGTGAGTTGTTTGCAAACGTATGTACCCTGTAGGCTTGTAGCATTGGAACGTTTTAAAAGGCAGTAATGAGGCTACGGATGTGTAAGCGGCCATTGCGATGACCTTTTAAACCTTTTACTAGCAAGGGTGGGAAGAAGTATGGAAGTAGTTTGTGATACTAGAGAAATGTAGAGCATGTGATGGAACTTTCATATGTGGATAGTAAATGAAGTAACCAAGATATGAAACTTTCACTGATGGTCCTTCTGTGTGATTATTATTATGAAGCACTCAACACAATCTATTGGTACGTAAAACTGCCCATCAAATCGTGCCTACAAATGTACTAGGGATCAAGTTCATCATAGTTCATTTTTAGCCTCAAGTTTATGGAGCCAGTTGATTATTAACACAGCGTGGTTTCTCTCTGAACTGTGGAATATCAGCTAAATTCAGATGCACAAACTATATCCAGGTTGATTTTGATTGTGATTTTTGTTGGAACATTGCTAAACTGCCTGGGTAAACACTAGGTTCCCGTACCACACACCAGGCCCTTTGTGTGCATACTCCTCATATGTCAGTGATTCTCCTCGGGATTTCTGATGAATTTTCTTGTGTATAGTTTCATCTGATTGCTTCGCAGAAGCTGCTACTGATCACCGGTTGTTCGTTTGGTTTTCTTTTATTCAACTAATAATCATCCTTCATGTCATGGACCAGGGAATGGACAGATCAGACACCATGGAGGAAACTCATAAAAGAAAAAGGGAAGTCGAAGAGAAGCTGCAGCTTTTAAACGCAAAGAAACATAATCTAGTTCAAGCACTGAAACAGGTAAAGATCTCCTTAATTTGTTTAATTATTTTTCTCTAGGATCTTCCAGATGACAATGCACAAAACAGAATGCAATAAACCTATCGGATCCCGTATAACGGCACAGTATATTTCCCCATTAACCTAACAAATTTGAGAGTGTGAAGTCCATTGAAGATTGGGGTTGAGCAGATATTTCTTTGTTCAAGAGAGAGCTTGAACGCTATTTTGCATGATTATGAATTCTCTTACATCCCTTGATTACTAGATATCAATTTTTAAAATTTGAGCTATTTAAATTGTATCTGGAATCTGGATATTGATCAGAGTTGGTTTGATGTTGTCATGACAGATTTTGAATGCAGAAGAGGAACTACAGAGAAGAAGCACTGCACAAACAATAAGGCCGCAACTTCAGGTGGATGTTATAAGTGCAGAAGGTACGGAAGTAGATGACAAATCTATCACCAATCAGCAATCTCGCCCACTGCTTCGAATGAATAGTTCATCGCCATCGCCATCTTCAGACTCTGCTCTCAGGAGGATACCATACTTCCAGCATAATATGGTAAAGACTAAATTTTATATTGTCTTATGGAAACTCTAAGCTTGAGCTAGCTAACACCATTAATTTCCTTACATCAATATGGACACTTTCTTGAGTGCTGCTATTGCCACAAATCCAGTCAAATTTCTGAATCTTCCTTCATTAATTTATGGTAGGACATAAACAAATTGCTTGTCATGAATTCAATTGCGATATTTTGCATATGCAGGCTACAAATACCCCTCGGGCTGGTATGGCGGCTACTCCTAGCCCATCACGCTTTGCACAACATGGGAACCCAGGCCAATCTGCAAACCCACCTACTGTTTCTATCCCCGGAGCAAACTACATTGCCTCTTCACCATCTCCAGCAGCTTCTGGTGGCACTCCATGTTTTAGAGATGCACGACATCCGAGCCCATGGAGCTAAAAACGTTCAACCTTATCTGCACCATCGTCCATGAGCAAGCTCAATGCTCGGCTTCTTTTCACTCGGCATAGTTGTTGCTTCAAGCTTTCCGTGATGCTGTAAGCGGCCTAATCGTTTATCCTATCCCCGTATCTTTTCCTGTTATTGTCACTCTTTGCTAGAGTGAAACTATTATAGCTGATCTCCGCTGGATGTGCAGAATTCGGAATTCGATATTGAAGAATGTCATCGAGCATTCG
Source organism: Drosera capensis (assembly GCA_001925005.1). Taxonomy (NCBI): domain Eukaryota; kingdom Viridiplantae; phylum Streptophyta; class Magnoliopsida; order Caryophyllales; family Droseraceae; genus Drosera; species Drosera capensis. The sequence continues at coordinate 108,798 of LIEC01006425.1, forward strand.
AATTCGATATTGAAGAATGTTTCGAATCTCAATTCCTTCTCTCATTAGAGGTAGAGAAGTGTAAATTGTGTAGAGTTTCAATGTACTAGGGTGAAACAAGCCTACAATCGTGTGTTAGTAGTATATTTCTTTCCTTGTTTACTTACGGATTTTTTGTTTTTGTTAAATCTTGGTCAAGTTCTGTTAGACTTTGTGTCACTCGGATGGATGAGTGGATTCCCGGTAACAAATGGTGGCATTTCATCATTTCCTTCATATTCTTTTTCAATCCGGAGAAAGGTGTATGATTATGAGGATATCGGAAAATTATCTTTTTATTATCTCTGCGTACATCTAGTCTTCCAAAACATTCTATTCATAACGGAAACATAACGGAAACATCCGGGTATGTTGTTAAAACTTGGTTAAGTTAAAAATGTGGTTCCTAAACATCCTTGACTAGTCAGTAGCGAGCAACCCTCCCTTTGTTTCATCAGCGTGTTTCATAAGCGCGATCTGACTAATCCTTGAGGTCGTTTTACTTACAAAGGCCAATCCTTCTTAATTGGTTTGGGACTCGTGAACTTTTGTGCTTCGGTAACTACTCAAAGTTCGAACTTTGGTTACTCCTATGTCTCTTGCCCGTTGAAATTTAAATCTCTTCCTTCCAAAAAGTATACCCCGAGGATTTGACCGTTAAGATTTTCCTCACATGATGATGAGAATAATTGATTTTCGAAGCATAATGCATGAATTTTTGTACTGCTCCAAACCAAATAATTTGACATGAAAAGCTGATTAGACAAACAGTAACAGGCAACTGTCGATAATCATCGTAATAATGAGATGGTCAATGCAGACAATTTTGTCAAACTTGAGGCTCCTCTCCCCACCATAAAACACATCAAAATTGGTAATGTTCCACGAATCATAAACATGGCGTGGTTTTTCCATGCTACTTTTGGCCCACAACCCTTTTGTGTTCATTGATTGTAGTAGCGTTTAATCGTGGTCCAGTTGGAGATGAGATAGTTGGAATGCCGATTTCAGTGTTTGCTGTATGATCTAATTGTATCAGATTTGAGGATGCAGATGCTGTGAGTATAGAAATATCAATTCTGACAATGCTGTCCAGGAGTCATAGTCTAAAAAAATGAACACAAAGTCTTATGTCAAGAAGACGCATACTATGTGAAAAAATAGCGTTGCGGGCAATGGTACTTTGGTATTGTACAATCCGAACAGCCCATCTTCCCTTTACCTTAAAAAAAAAAAAATCTAAAAAACCTCAAATTTTTGCATCCATCTGGACAGCACATTCTTGCCGTGGATCCATCTACTACAACAGGGGATCCAACTTTCAACAGATCGTCGATGATACTGTTGTGTTGGTATGGTTCAATTTGACAAAAGAAGTCATTAGTTATATTTTGTTGACACCTTGGTGTAGAAATTTGAGGGACACCAAAGTTCATCGATTCACTACTTCCTGACATGAAGTAATAGTACTTCACGTTTGAACTTTATGGTCCAATCTATATGCACAGAGTTCTAATAACCGTAACAATGTATACAGGAGTCTCTGATTACAGGAGACACTAATAGTAGAAACCTATACACGATGGATTGTTACCAAAAACATGAATAACATGCATTGCTCCTATTTATCGGAAAACTAACAGGAACCAATGCCAAAAGTTATATGAATAAGAGACCTCATTTTCAAGCAAAAGAAGGAAAAAGGGAAAAAAGGAGATGAAGAACTCAATAATGAATTGAGTCAGTCTTGTCCTGTCATTCTCCAATGAGGTCAAGTCCCAATAAATTCACAACAATTTATAGATCTCACTCCCCTTTCAGTGCTTTCACCTTTTCCACATCTCCCTTTTCTCTCAACAATGGCTCAACAACACCACAGTACAAGAACCCACTTCACCGAGCCACCAGCACCACACACAAGGACACCAAACCCTCAACCACACAAGCCATTGAACACTACCCATTTGCCAAAGACCTCAACTTTGGTGAACCCAGTTGCAAATCATTGCAAATCAGACCCAAAGGCTTCAACTGTGGAGCATTCCAATAATGGGTTTAGTCAAGATGAGGAGAAAACAGTGAGGGTTGCAAGGGAGAGCAAATGGGTAGTTCTTGAAAAGGAGAAGAAGAAAGGGGGTTTTGATGGGAAGTTAGTTTTGAGTGCAAAGGGTAAAATGGGGAATAATGAGGAAAAGAGTGTGGTCAAAGTGCCCGGCGGCGGCGGTGGAATTGGGAGGAGGAGGTCTGTGTGTGATTTGAAGGTTGAGTTGGGTGATTTCTTTGTGAAGAATGGAGTGAGAGTGGTGTCTGTTGATATGGCTCCATTGATGCAGATTCATGCTGTGAGTTGTGCTAGGAAGACTTGTGATAGTCTTGAGAAGTTCACTTCCAAAACCCTTGCCTTGACCCTAAAAAAGGTATAACTTCTATGATTGAGATCTTGATTGTGTCTCCAATGATGTGATATGGATGTAATGTAACCAAATCAATGACTAAAGGACTCAAAATGGATAGATCTGTGTGCCATCATTATTGAAACATCACATCATATTTTCAAAATGTTGGTAACTTCACGTCTGATTGAAGTGTTCAATCATCATCTTGATGGACAGGTTCAAGTTGTCATGAAAGCTTGATCAATTTAGCTACTTTCATGATGCATGTTTACCTGGAACTTGGGCTTTGGAGTCGAGTTCATTTAACATGTACTCCTACTCCTACTCCTACTCCTACTCAGTAAGTATAAGAAGGATGTGCAAGTTTCCATGTCATTGGAAGTGTTAGTATAATCCTGAATCCTGATATCCCAACTCATAACATTTTACTCTTGATAATGGTCGCTTTCTAGCAATGTCATCCTTAAATTGTTGAGGGACTACTCGGTATTCTCTCAATTGTCGGTAGTTCTATAGTTTTTGATGCTAATTTAAGAACTGTTGAATGGACAGTTCTGTGTTCATGATATGTCCTGTTTTAATGATTGGATTATTTCGTCGGCAGGAATTCGATGCTGTTTATGGACCAGCGTGGCATTGTATAGTAGGGAAGAGTTTCGGATCATTCGTGACGCATTCTGTTGGAGGATTTCTGTATTTCTCCATGGATCAAAAGCTTCATGTCCTCTTGTTTAAAACAACTGTACAGGTTGCCGATTGATCGTTCAACAACGACAACTCCTGTAATTGTTACTACTCTTCTTATAGTGTTCTTCCTGCATCGGGTAGTAGAGAAATATTGTTTACATGATGGCCTGAGAAATGCTCTGGTTCATTTTATCTAGCCCTCCTGTTACAGCTTATATGTAACATTTTGCTCAATGTGCATTTTAGAGTTGCCTAGACGAAGTCTATATGACGCTAATCGTCATATGTGATCTTAATGTGTACATGAAGGTTGATCACCCAGTTAGCTGATTTCCAGCAGTATGATCATTTCAGAGGCTGACATTGCTCACGCCGTGGAAGCATTATATTCCATTTTGACTTTGTTAGTAGCCCGTCTGGGCGAGTTCTGGGCGAGTTCCATTTTGACTTTGTTAGTAGCCCGTCTTTGCTGATTGGCATCGATCATAAAACCACCCTGGTAATCAGTTGGACATCAACAATGACCATAGTCGGGTTCTACTGTCATATAGCAGCGGAGCTCGCTGTTGTCCACCATCCCGAGCCTAGTAAAAGGCGATACTGGCACCAAACACTTAGGAAAGGTACCTGGGAAAGATGGCTGCTAGGATAACATACACCACAGGACGCAAGGTGTTGAGCTTTGCTTCCAAGTTACTTCGAAAAGGTGCATCGTCAATCTTATCTGCATTCTTAAACCGTGTTAATAAAAGGGGTGACAGACACTCCTGGTAGTCTCTTTTTATGGAAAGGTTAGGCGTATAAGCAATCAAAATCGTCTAAATCAAGAAGCTGAACAAATCTTTACAAGAGGTCAAACTCTAATTAAGACACAGAGATGACTACTGTATAAATTCCACGAAAAAAGAAACATGTTAAATGACTAATACCGGATCCAGTGTCTTAATTTTATTAAAACCAAGAGAATAATTAATAATAGATGCCATATATTTATGTTTAAACTATTTAAATTATGACATAATAGATGTCCTTACCAATTTTCGTTGTCGAGTTTTTATCAAAAACCGATTTTCAGACTCAATGTTTTGATCTCATTCATGCATATCTTGACATTACAAGCAACACTAGTCTTTTATCTATACTTTGTCCTCACTCGTATACATCTTGAGTAACTGTATTCCAATATTACTCAACATTGAGCACCCTTATTTGGAAGTTTTAAAGTGACGGATTTTCGAAAAATAAAATTCACCTTGTTGACGTGGATAATATTACTAAATCCTATAAACCAAACCTTTGAAATGTAACACATTTAAATTGCTTAAAACAAGTTTTGATTGAAACACATAAATAATTTCGCACTTCCAACTTCTAAGATTTTAGGGCTTGACGAATATATGTCTTGACACATCCAAATTTAGATATGTCAAATCAAAATCAATGATCAAAATTAAAACACATAAGGAAGATGCATCTTGATATAAGAGTTCAATCATTAAGAGATCAAATATCATCAATTTGACAAAAAGCTCAATACATATTCAACCCAATGTTTTAATCTTTATTGTATGTATGATGATATATTTTCGTTTCTATTTTTATTTTTATATTTTTTTTGTCCCGAATTAAATGAAACGGTTTAATATGGTACGAGATTTTATGTGCGCATTAAATTTAATTAATATATTATATTTTTTTATAATAATGGAGGATTGATGTGAAAGTATGTAAAAGAAATCAATGAATATGATGAAATAATACGTTTAATTTATTATAAATTTAATTTTAAATAAAAAAATATTATATATATTTTTCAAATATTAATATTAATCGAAATGAGTAAAACGAATGACACAAAAGCAATATCCAGAACTATAATCAGATAACAAAACGGAAAAAGAAAATCATAAAATAAAACCAAGCGAAAAGCAGACAGATTCTCTCTCTCCCTTCTCTTCTCCATCTCCGACGAATTCCTCGAAACCTCGAAGAACTTACGCGCACACACACACTAGTCGTCTCCCTTTCTCGCTCTGTGAATCGATTTCTCGAAATGGCGGCGGGTGGGGGTTTGGGGGGGATGGAGCTGCAGGAGACGGTGAAGCAAGCCCTGACGGCGCTGTACCATCATCCCGACGACGCCGTCCGCGTCCAGGCCGATCGCTGGCTCCAACAGTTCCAGCGCACCATCGACGCCTGGCAGGTATAACAATTACTAATCATGGGCACTAATCGTCATCATGAATTGCTTCAAGTTCGGTTCGATTCGCGCGCGCGCGCGCGCGTGTGTTTTGGATTGTGGAGTAGAGTCGCTGTCGACGCTCGATGTGGTTGTGTTCTGAGGAGGTTTGAGTGTTGAATGATCGGAATTGGATGAGTGATTATTGATGTTTGGTGGAATCGATTGGTTTGAGAACCGAGAGGTTGCGGTTTGGATGAGATTGAGTGGATTGGAAGTGAATTTAAGCTCCTTGTGGTGTGGAATTTGTGTTGAAGATGGAGTTGATGTTGGATTGTGGAGGCTAGGTCAAGTGGTATCGGAGTGAGGTGGAGAGTGAAGTGGCTTTTGAGTAGTGCGGTACAGCTTGATTTAGGGTTGGGAGTAGGATTGACAATGGATATGTTCAGTGGCTCACTGATAAGGCCTTGCATAGGACATTCAGATCCTGGGTTCGATCCTGAGTGCTTTGGTTGGCCTCTTGGCAAGGCTGTCAGCCGTCGGATGGCTGCTTTACGGTGCTGGTTTAAGGGTATCCTTTGTTACTGAGAGCGCCAGAGCAGCCTGGTTTATTGAAAAGTAAACCTTTTTGCAATATTGGAGCTTACTCAAGGGAGGGAGAGGGTGACCTGGAGCGGCTTCGGAGGAAACGCTGGAACAGGAGATATGAATTGTCATGCCTCCATGGAGAGCATTGTGCAAGTTTTGGGGAAATGAGAATTGTTGTATGGCCTTCCTTTTATACTGGAAGGATAAAGGCTTTTCTTTTTATGTTTTTATGTTTCAAATAGGATTGGGGTTGATAAATAATTTATTTTTGGATTGGGCTAGTTCATTTATGATAGAGGCATTTTTGAGTAGGGAAGGAAATCTTACAGAATGGAGCAGGAGAACATATTGGAGATGTATATAAATGATTATTTGGACCTTTTTTCCACTAAAGAACATCATTCTTAGTAAATTCGGCCAAGTAGTCTGAGACTAGGTATTTGATTTGGTTTAATAGAACTAATGCCTAGCTTTTGTTGGAAATAGATTGGATTTGTAGTTTGAAAATTGAAACCCAAGCATCAAATGAAATTGAAAAATTAATATCGGGCCCTTGTATGCCTTCCTCCATTTTAATCTTTTCGCCCTCTTCTAAGGCCCTTGCCCTTTTTTGAACAACGCAATGAGAAGAGGGTTTGAATATTTCTGTAGGTGAAGCATTTTATGGTCTTTGAAGGGATGGCAAGGAGAATAACACACAGGCCTGTCACTTGTTCATCTAGGAAAATTCATGACTTTAAATTTCTATTTAAATATAAAGCTTTAGTCTTCCACAGTGCTTACTTGCTGGTAACATTCATGAAAAATGTGTAATACTCTTCATCGTCTTCATTTATCCACTCACACTGTAGTCTAAAGCGTTTTTTGTTAAATCATTTTTCCTTGTTTTACTTATGGGTTGGATTTCCACTGATGTTTTCGTGTTCTACTGTTACTTAAAATGCTAACTCTTTTTCTTCCAATTTTTAGGTTGCAGATAATTTGCTTCATGATGCTGGTAGCAATTTTGAAACATTAGTATTCTGTTCTCAAACTCTGAGAAGCAAGGTATCCTTGAAATTAGTTCTTGTTATCAGGGCTGTTGGATCGTTCTACATAGGATGCTTTTTTGATGCATCTGCTATGGGTTTAGGCTCTATTATACTGTTTCAGGTTCAGCGAGACTTTGAAGAATTGCCTTCTGAAGCATTCCGTCCATTACGTGACTCTTTAAATGTATGTCAGTAGACTTATGTTACCTGCTTATTGGTTTAAACCCTTGGCCTATTTTTTTGTATATGTGCATTGGAATTCATTGTGATTTCTTGTTTCTATCATGTATGCTTGTTTTGCTTATCTGTTGTGGTTCTTTGCACGGCAGAGATTATTGAAAAAGTTTAACAAGGGTCCTCTCAAAGTCAGAACACAGGTACAGTATCGAATTTCTTGGAGAACCGACCATGATGCCCTTTTATATACTTGTGCTGTGCTGTGGTAACTTTGGTTCTTGTTTTTATAGATAAGCCTTGCCGTGGCTGCTTTGGCTGTCCATGTTCCTGTAGAAGATTGGGGAAATGGAGGTATCATACAATGGCTGAGAGAGGAGATGAACTCTAATCCGGAATGTGTTCCAGGTTTCTTGGAGCTCCTGAAAGTTTTTCCCGAGGTAAGTAGAAATCGTCTTCGTGAAGTATTTGTGGAAATGAATGCAAACATGCATCGACTTATTTAAGTCCTTGTGTAAAGTACTTGTAGGAATGACGAATCTTGCGGTGAGCTGCATGTGGCTTTAAGTTGACAAGGGAGGAAAGATGGGAAATCTTTTCATCCTGGACCTGCCCTCCTTGTTCAAGCAAGAGAGATAGAAAGAAAGAGAAAAAACTTTTTTGATAGGTTCCTACTTGTAAAAAAAAAAAGATCGCTATGTTCAAAATATTGAGCAAAAAGTTCTTTATTAGAATATATTTTGATGTTATCTTTTAAACTTCCAAATTGATGACGCATAAAAATAGTAAATCTTGTGCAATTCCTTCGTTAAATTAGTAAATCTTGCACAATGTCTATTTCAAGAATATATTTTGGTGCTTTTACTTTATGAAACCTTCGGGGTTTCTACTCACAATCAATTGACGATGAGTGGAGTTACCCAGGATTTTATATTTTTTATTTTATTTTTGAGCTCTTATTTTACTTGTGGGTAATATGTTCTCAACACTGTCCCTCGTGCGAATGTTTCTTCTAGGCTTGAACCGTGGACATTAAATTTGGGTGGCACAAAATGTTGGTCGTTGAGCCTAGTAGACTTTGATATCTACGGGGCTATAACCCAAAGTCAATTTGTAATGAGTGGATTAACCTCGGATTTTATATGTAATTGTTTTGAGTTTGCAATTTCCAATTTGGATAATATATTCTCGACATAACTTATAGCTCTAACTTAGAACTCTTCTTAATACAAGCAAAGCTGCCAAAATTAGTGTGGTAGTATTCTTCTATGTTTTGGTTTGAATTCTCAAGCGCCTTGCACTGGCATAAGATAAAAGATAAAGCAACACCCACAAGATGATAGTTGAGGAGCATGATGTATCTGTCTGTCACTGGCATGCCCAAAAGAGGTCTCTCACCTATGGCCCAAAACGCTCTGTTTTATTGAAGTCGCCTTGCCTTCCTAGAGGCAGGGCTCTCCCCTCTTGCCACAGTGGGTGCCAGTTCCCTTATTTTTCTAGTGTGATTTTCTGTAATTGTTTGTCTTTTTATGCAGGAAATATTTAATTACAGAATAGCAGCTCGACCTGATCGACGTCGCCAGTTTGAAAAGGAACTAACCTCTAGCATGGAGGTTGCATTTGGCATTTTAACAGCTTGTTTGAAAGCTGATGAACTCAAGGAACAGGTGGATCCTCATGCTCATACCTTTCCTAATTCAGATTCATGTAGTTTTTACGTGTGGGATTTAAGAAACTTTTTCTTGCTTTTAAGCCCTATGGCAAGGAGCCAACCTATTATATTAAGGTCTAAATAATCTTATCTGGATTCACTGTCCTTTCTTTGACATTGTTCTTAATCATTAGTTTAAACCAAGGTTTTCATAATCGGAATCGAAATCAGTAAAATCCCAAACCGATTCGAATCGGATGATTAATTGGTTGATTCGGTCCGATTCGATTCAAACCTATTTTTTGATCAATTTTTATGAGAGAAAAGATAATAAATAAGATAAGCATCAACTTAAACAAGCAAAAATTAAACAAAATAAGTAAATAACATAAGCTAAAATTATAGAGTTTGAATTTGATAATTTCACATCTTTAGGCACTTCAAACTTCAAAGTATAAATACACATAAAGTATCTAACACCATTAATTAGATACACTGATTACTTATTTCTAAATTAGAAAAATGAAGAGTGACGATTATACTCCGAATATTCTCCATAATATCTAGGATCTTTGCTGGGATTCCCGCATAGGTTAGTTTTTTTTCCCTTTAAATATGCGTAATTGCCCAAATCAGCCAATTCATCCCTAAAACGTCCAATTCAAAACCGATTTGGTGCATGTTCCACAAAATCGGTGTGAATTAGAGTCGGTGGAAGTAAGAACCGATCCGATTCACCGATTAATCGGCCGAATCCGCCGAAGTTCACCAGGAAACTTTTGACATGACAGCAAATGCCTGTATGTAGGTTTTTGTTGGTTTAAGTATGAGCGTACATGTATTTGTTGGAACAAGGAGGACCTATAACGGTGAAGTGTTGCTTAAGTGACTTAATTAATGCCAAATTCTCTGTAGCTCTATATATTGATTCCACACTTGCATTTCTTATAATCCAGTCTAGCCTAATCACTTGGCTGATGATCTGCTGTGTAAGAGGGCTACCCATGTAGTTTCAGCTGCTTTACTTTCCCTTACTGTTGTCAACATGATGTACCTCTCATATGGAATAGGGTGTCAAAATGTTTTGAATTTTTGAAGATAAATTGCTTCTTTGACTTCAATTGTGGTAGCAGATTACTGAAGCCAATAATCTACTACCTTGCATCGTTTGATGAAGAGGTGACATGTTTTCTTATAATTTGTTTGACTGCAGGTTCTCGAGGCGTTTGCTTCCTGGCTTCGCTTGAGGAATGGGTATGTGCAAAAGCTGGAACTTACACATTGTTTTAGAATTGCATCCCTGTTTGTTTCCTCAGCCTTTCTACCGTACCAGAGGAATGTGTGGCCCAATGGTGATTGAAGCCTTATTTTATTTTTGTTGCTTTCAGGATTTCAGCATCTCTACTTTCTTCTCATCCTTTGGTGCTCACAGCTCTTTCGAGCCTGAATTCCGAGCTATTATCTGAGGCTTCTGTCAATGGTACTTTATCTAAGTAGGCATGTTTAGACTTTAAACACGCACTTCCCATGCGAATCTGCACATTTGAGTATTAATGTACATGCCAACAACTTGCATCAAATCCCTTGCTCAAGTATGTCATACTCATAACAAATAAAGTCAAGCTGTAGATGTTAAAGTGGATAATAGCTCTGAAGCAGGACCATTCTGGGATTACTCAAACCCTAACAGATTCTCGTGAAAGGCAAATAAAAAGGGTGATCATAACAAATGAATCATGACTGGGTTTTGCATGGTTTATGACACTTGTTTACTGGAATAGGTGGATTTTTACTTAACCTTCTTTGCCTGAGTTGACTCTGAGAAGACATGGCAGTATGGCACTGATGAGTATGGAAGTATGACTCTGAGAAATGTATCAGTGTCATGTTTAACTTATCTGTGGTTAGATATCCTCAAGGGGCTTGTTACAAGTTATTTGGGGGCAAGATCTTTTTTAATTATGTTTCTGTGAATTGATATTTTGTGTTTGCTATGCTCATGCGTTTCAGTTGATGGTTTCTTGCGATTTTTTGAATGTTTGTTGCAAATTAGAGCATGGCCCGATCGCTTCTCCTTATTCATTTGCAGTTACATCTGAGTTGATACATTGCTCAGTAGTTGGAAGCTTGTCTGATGCTTCAGCCCAGATGCCCTTAATTCAAGTGATCGTACCTTGCGTAATGAGTCTTAAACCTCTGCTCAAAGATCCTTCAAAGGTAAGTATTTTGCTGTTTCAACTTTCAAATGCTTTTAACAGTCAATTGTTTCTGTGGTTGCCTCAACTTTTAGTAGTATCCTATAGGCAGTAAACATTTAACAACTCTCTCCCAGACTTGGGATATCGATCATTCGTTTTTATTCATCTTAGTCATCATAGTTCTCGGTAATGGTGCAGGTTAGGATATTCATAAAACACTAGTGCTTCTTTCATGTTTAATCAGGGAATAAATAGGTTGCCCCAAGTTGCCTGTCACTTATAACGAGCTTTCTATGAACATGATCTGCTATGTCCCTTTTTCAGGACGAAGAAGATGTGAAGGCCATTGCTCGCTTGTTTGCTGACATGGGTGATTCGTATGTTAAATTGATTGCTACCGGTATATATGCTGCTCTCAATGTTAAATGATCTCATGTACTTGGTGATGGATTTTCGTATCCCCTTACCCTCTGGCAGCTGGCTGATGACTAATTCTTGAATGATAACATTGGCTATGTTCCGATGGGATTTTGTTGTAGTTCTTAGACAGTATTATCTGTTTGCTTTGGACTGAGCCATCTTCGCTTTTATATTATCTTCAGGTTCACAGGAGTCAATGATGATCGTCCATGCCCTGCTGGAAGTTGCTTCACACCAGGAATTCGACATTGCTTCAATGACATTTAATTTTTGGCACAGTCTTCAGATTTACTTGACAGAAAGGTGATTAGCTTTTGGAATTACACTTGGCACTCTTGTAGTGGGGCAAATGCTATTACAGATTGAATCAGGATGAACATCATTGCAAATGCTTGTAATGCAGGGAAATAAACCAGTCTTTTGGTGAGGGTGTAGCCATTGAAGCAGAGAGAAATAGGAGATTACAGATCTTCCGTCCCTCATTTGAGTCTCTTGTATCTTTGGTGAGTCTCTGAAGTATATTTTCACGGCGGGAAAAAAAGTACAAAAAATTACATCCTCAAAACCCTCACTGGGCATGAAATTTCTGAGCTGCCATAATTTAGTGGTCAGTGTTGGCTCATATGAGGAAGTTGGGAAAATATTACTGATTGCATACTCAACTTAAGGGTTGTCCTGCAAATTTATGTTTTATTGAGCCTCGCCATCAGGCTTCAAGTTGTTTGGGATTTAGTAGAACGAATGCTCCTAATGATTCGTTTTGTTCTTCTCATGGAAGGGTTTTTCCTCCATTTAAGGGATTGTTGCCAGTGTTGTGTTTCAGTTATATATTCGTATTCAGGAGATGACTGATCTTTCTTAGTTATTTTTGATATTTTAAGGTGAGTTTCCGGGTTCAATATCCTCAAGATTATCAAGAACTTTCTGAAGAGGACATGAAGGACTTTAAGCAAACCAGATACGGTAATGCTTCACTAGCATCTGTTGCTTCTTGCACCGAGAGTATTTCTTGTTGGTCTGCTTTTAATTGTCCATATATCTCTCGCACTTCTTTTTTCGCTTTTCCCTTTTTACCATGTGGGGCTGTGGTTCAAATTTGCTCTTGTTTTTTCTTTTTTCTTTTTCTGTTATTGTTTCTGTTTCTGTTTGGCTCATTGCAAGAGGCACTGGATAAGTTAATTGGGCTATGGCTATTTAGTGTGCCTCCTCGATCTATTGAAAATTGTAGAGCTCGGCTGATTGCTGCTCACAGTTGTCATGGCGTAGTCACAAGGCAAGTTGATGCCGGATAGATTTATAGACTAATCGACAAGTTGATGGATTAGTCGTGAGTAGTCGATAATATATATATATATATATATATATGATTCAATTAAGATAAATATTGAATAAAGGATAAGTACATGAAATATATAATAAGAACATAGGAATATTGTCTATTAAATCTAAAACAACATAATAAAGTTAAAACAGAAGTTCAATAAAGATGGATCAAAACATAAATAGATAGGTTTTTTTCATCCATGATACTTCAATCAAAATCATCGATAAAATATGGATTTGTTTGAGCCGGTGATGATACGATATCCCTTTGTCTCCGACCAAAATTATCATCCACATCTTCATCATCTAAGATTTTCTCTTCTTCTTTTGTATCATTATCCGACTCATGTTTCAAAGATTTAATTTATAATCTTTTCTTTTTTTCTTTTCTTGAATCTTGTGTGTCCCGTTTGAATTCTTTTTAAAAAATAATTTATGATTATAAATTTGAGTAAACAAGAAAAAAAATCATAAAAATTTTCCAAAAAAGTTAAAAAAAGATTAGAATAAAACACTAGTATTAGCCCAAATCGTTAAGTCGTTTGACAAGACTAGTTGTCGACATGACGGGTAAGACGAAAGATTTCCTATGGTTCAATTAGTCGACGTCAAATTAATCGTTCATTTAGAGACTTATCAACAAGTCGTAGACTAATCATGACTTGTAGTACAGCATGACAACTATGTTGCTGCTTTATTTTCTTGTTGATTATGTTCTTTTTCCACCTTTTGACGCAATAATTAAGGCTTGGATTTCCTGACTATAACTATTTGTGTTCTTGTTGGTAGCGGTTGCGGATGTCTTAGTTGATGCAGCATTGGTGCTTGGAGGGGAAGCTATACTGAAGATTCTTTATATGAAACTTGCAGAGGTGTGTGATCAGTTTTTTGTACTTAACTTTTAGCCTTTTAAATCCTTAAAGCTGTAATCCCAGCCTCAACCAAGCATTGATCCAACCCGATCGCAATTTGGTGAGAGGCTTGAAGTGCAACAAGGAGGTCTACGACCTAGCAACAGCATTAGGCAGAGCCCAATTGCAAGGCCTTTTTTTCTTTTTCTTTTTCCATGTAACACTTTTGCATTTTCCTTTCTCGAACATTACTGACATTTTCCCCCGAGAACTTAGGCTAGACTTCACGTGTAAAAACCTGTCCTTTCTTCATTTGGTCGTCTCCCCTCTTTGTGCAATTTGTCCAGAATCCTTAAGGAATTTCATGATAGTTGGGGTCGAGGCTGTGAGCACTGGGCTGTAATTTAATCCACTCATCTTATCTGTTTTCGTTTTTGGTTCTTCATGGGCAAATTGTTCCATTCTTCCATTTGTGGGAATTTTTCTCCAGAATATGTGGAGGATCCTTCTTTATTACAGTAGCCCAGTAGGCTGCCCTACTGACACTTTTTATGGAACGAATTCAGGTTTAGTTCCCTTATGTTGTGTATTAAAGTTTCCTTAATGATCATATCCAATGTCATATTGTCATAGTTTAGTTTTTGCTCCTCAATATTTCTGGTTTTCCCCATTCATTTTTCAGGCTGTGGCAAGCAGCGGAAACAATGAACTGGCCGAATGGCCTCGAGTTGAGGCAGCTTTATACTGCATAAAGGCAATATCAGAATTTGTTTCGACTACGGAGGCTGAAGTTCTTCCCCAGGTTTGATCGCATCCCAAATTTTCTGATTAATTTTTAAGTGTGTTTCATTTCATTTCACCCTTATGTGGCCCTTTTCCTGTTCTTGCTCTTGTGACCTCCAAGTGAAGGGTTTGACTAACCATTTGGAGGCAACTTGACTTATCTCATTTCATTTACTAGGCTTCGTATATTATCAGTCACCAAGTTAAATTCTGTCTTGCCAAATTTTTTAGTGTTAATTTTTTGTTAAATACAACATCTATGGCAATTCTTGAAAAGAGTATTGGCGTTGGGCAATAACTATTGATCAATTAGTTTTATATATGATAATATGAGTAATTTCTTCTTTTTGTCTATGCTTTTGCTGGATTATATTGCTCTTTCTAGAGTTGATTTAGCAAGGCTTTTATCTATTCTGTGTATTTTTCACTGCACAAAATAATGTAGCTGAAAGCAAATCAGGAACAGTTAAATGTGCCGGTGTGTAAGATGAACCTAAAATAGAGCTTAAAATATTAAGTTTGGAAGACTAAATATTATGTTTCACCCTTGAGTTACTCATGTTATTAGCCCACAGCCCAAAACAAATGTATTGAATGTGATGCTGGAGCATTTTCTTTTCATGTCAAATGCACCTACCACATATCGTACTTGAGAAACATCGAGTGTTGTCGCAACTCATTGTTTTGATTTTCACAGGTTATGATGTTGCTTCCAAAACTTCCCCATCAATCTCAACTGTTGCAGACAGGTATTATATTGCCTACATGTGTTATGTTTTCTGTAGAATAGTCTGGTGAAGTAGTAAAGGGCTAACATGCTAGGAAACACTACCGAGGAAATAGTATACTATACTGGCATGCTCTCAATTACACTTTGATGGCCAATGGTAAATTTCTTCCATTTTGGAATCGGGAACGCAGGTCAGTCTTGCAAGGTGCCACCAGTCATCCCAAGTAAAAAATAGTCTTATGATAGATATATTGGTCCTGCATAATATTGGTCCTGAAGTGACGTGTTATTGTGCAAACGATCAGAATCAATTTCAATTTTGGTCCTGAATTGAAAATTGATCTACCAAATGAATTAATGCTCACTTTCTAAGATGCTTTGAACGGGTAAGTTAGTTGAAATGATCTAAGCGGCTTATCTCTTCTTTTTTTCTTTTTTGATGCTAAAAAATTATTATGCCTCTTAGCTGTGACATGAATTTTCTGATCAGTTCTTTCCTAAACTTCAGTCTGCTTTACAATTGGAGCATATTCAAAATGGCTTGATGCATCGCCGAGTGGTCTCTCCATGTTACCTTCATTGGTAGATATTCTCATGAGTGGCATGAGTATATCCGAAGATACTGCAGCTGCTGCAGCCCTGGCATTTAGACACATTTGTGATGGTATGTGACAATCTCCAAATATGGTCGTGCTCTATTGCAGCCATGTCAATTATTTTTACTGCACAAGGCATGCCATTATGACCTTTATATATATACACACACAGAAATGAGCATTAAACCACAAAACCTAGCTGTTAAAGTGGTCTCCATGTCATTATGTGCAATATTATTTTTAGAACTTGGTAGTTATCAAATATAAATAAATGAATAAATAAGATATGAAGAACTTGGCTAGCCTTCTTTTAAGAAACTTCAGCCTCCGTTGTTTAGCTATGACTAGGTTTCTTCCAGTGTCACCTGCAAGTTCTAAATTACCTGAATGACCCTCACAGGTCCATCTCACCGTCCTCTGATATACTGATACTAATCGAACCCTCATATCTCATCTTTTCAAGTTTCTTGTGTATTTTACAGTTTGTATGTATGTAAATGTTATTTCTGTGCTTGTTCTGTGGTCCACATGTGACTCGAGTGTCAGACTGATTAAGAAACTATAAATGCGGCAGATTGCCGGAAGAAGCTTTGTGGATCTTTGGATGGTCTTTTCCACATATACCACAGAGCAGTACATGTAGAGGGGGCCTTTAGAGTATCTGCCGAAGACTCACTGCATTTGGTGGAGGCATTGAGGTAACCTACATTTCTGGACAAGGTCCTAACAAGTAATTGACCACATATCAAATATTTAGTCTGATGATTTGTTTTCTTCTCAGTATGGTAATTACAGAACTTCCTCCAGATCAGGCTAAGAAGGCATTAGAAGCGCTTTGCTTGCCTGTTGTTACTCCTCTTCAGGTTTCGTCTACTTTTATGAGCACTAAAAGTTGGCATGGCATGGCTCAGTTTGTTTTTGAGTGCTTATAAAATGTTGTAATGTGACTGACCAGGAAGTCATCAATCAAGGACCTGTTATTCTTGGACAGAAAGGAGCTCGCGAGCTTACTGTTCATATTGATCGGCTTGCATATATTTTTAGGTACAAAGGATACGTATCATCTTTTTCCTTTGATATCTAGCTCAATATAATTGTTTTCATCGGTGTTACTGCTTCTATCCTTTAGATATGTCAACCACCCTGAAGCAGTGGCAGATGCAATTCAAAGACTCTGGCCTATCTTCAAAGCGATATTCGACGTGTAAGATCGGACAATCATTCTGCTCAAATCTTTCTGAATTGTAGAAAAAACTAAAAAGAAAACTCTGATTAAGGACATGAAAATCTCTTGTAACAGTCGTGCATGGGACATGCGGACGATGGAATCTCTTTGCAAAGCCTGCAAGTATGCGGTGAGTTACTGAACTCTGACTATGATCTTCAGGACTTAAAAGTTAGACATAGCGTCGAGTTTCGGTGAGTTTGGTCTCAGTTCCCTTAACAAGATGATTTTTAAGCTTGTTATGTGATACCATTGGTTTCAGTAAGCAACGACGGTCCATTTGCCAAGGTGTGTCTTGTCATAAACAAATAATCAAACCTAGAAAGCTGAGTCTTACTTGAGTTGAGGATGAACCAGCTTGACTAACTAAAGAAAGCTTACACGTAGTCATGTTTGTGAGGTAGATGGATAATGAAGTCCTAAGGTCTCATGACTTCATGTTGCCGAATATCTGTAGAAACTAGAAACAGATCCAAATAGATACAGTGATAGATGATAACAATGTTATAGCACCTGTGTGGTTCATGTTCATAAATCTTGTTCAGGTTAGAACTTCGGGAAGATATATGGGAGTCACAATTGGAGCAATGCTGGGGGAGATTCAGGGGCTTTATCAACAGCACCAGCAACCTTGCTTTCTTTACTTATCCAGTGAAGTTATTAAGGTATGTGAATTATTTTGGAAAATGAGATGAAAATAGCGCATTCACTTTCTGGTGACACTAGTATCTCTCTGCCCGTCATTTCGAATCGTGTTTATCTTGCAGATTTTTGGCTCAGATCCATCCTGTTCTGAATACTTGAGGAACTTGATTGTGGCCCTGTTTAGCCGTACAACTTGTCTTCTCACAAGCATTCAGGTCAGACCCCATAACCTAGCTACAGTTCCATGTCTCACTCCAAAATTAACCATCGTGAATTATGTATATCAGGATTTTACAGCTCGACCTGATGTGGCGGATGATTGCTTTTTGTTGGCATCAAGATGCATCCGGTATTGTCCTCATATACTTATCCCATCACCGGTGTTCCCAGCATTAGTAGACTGCGCCATTTGTGGGATTACCGTTCAGCACAGGTATAAAAAAACCTTAAGGATTAACTATACGAAATGATTTGTCAGATTTGCTGTTATTTAGGAGCTAATTTTGTAAATAACTTAATCTCTAGCGTTGAGGTTACTGGGAACTCACTGGAGTCTGATTATATCTTCTCTTTTGCCTTGTAGGGAGGCCTCCAATTCCATATTGTCTTTCCTGTCTGATGTGTTCGATTCGCCTGATAGCTTGCAGTTCCATCCTATCAGGGACAGCATTATCGTCCCTCGTGGCCCCACCATCACAAGGATTCTGATTGCATCGCTAACAGGAGCACTCCCAAGTTCAAGATTCGAAACAGTATGCCAACTTTTCGAGAACAATGGATGCCAGTCCTCTATGTTGACACTGTCTATACTAATCTATTGAGATATATCTCGGATTCCTTCTTGTGGTGCAGGTGACATATGCTCTTGGGGCTCTAGTCCGAACTTACGGAGTCCAAGCCCTTCAGTGGGCCAAGGAGGCCGTTTCCTTGATACCATCCTCGGCTGTAAAGGAAGCCGAGACCATGAGATTTCTTCAAGCATTATCAGATGCAGCATCTGGGGTTAACCTCAACACCCTCATGGCTCCCATTGAAGAACTCTCGGATGTTTGTAGGCGTAACAGGACAGTCCAAGAGATCGTTCAAGGTGCTTTAAGACCACTGGAGTTAAACATGGTCCATTGAATATACTATTTTTACATCTCAGACGAGTTGTTGTATGCATTGAGTTGTGTCGATAAAGAAAGACAAGAAACGGGCAAAGAAGGGAGAACAAGGGAGGCGAGGAGGGCTGTTTTTCAGATGCCCTTACAGGTTGAGCATTTTAACTCGCTCGACTGTGATTTTTATTCTCATTATTTTTTCTTATTGAATGTATATTTATAATCGGGTGTATTTTCATGAGAGCTTGCGAGAAGTGATTGAGGGTGTTGTATGGTGTGAAATGTGGTTAGAGTTTTATAGGCTTCGGGTGCTTGGTCTCACTTTCGGTGCAAACACGATCTTGGCCATGTAATTTTTGTGCTCAAAAAATAAGGTTATGTGCTAAGGTTTTTGGATTTTGCATACCTTGTTTTCGATTTGGCTGGGTTTGAGAAAGGTCGTTGTGAGCTCTATTTTGCCCGAGTCTTCTGGGCTCGAGCTAATGGGTTATTCTTTTTTTTTCTTTTTTTGGTGCATAAGGTTTTCCCTTGTCTACTCACGCCACGTGCAGTTCAACACTCCCCCAGATTCGTTCACCCGACCCGCCAATAGGATTGTTGTTAGAACTGAAGTCATGTAGACGTGCTTGAGCAGTTGCCAAAGCGTTCGCTGCCTCATCAGGTAGCTGAACATCTTTCAAGAGAATGCGACTTACCAGACAATGGCTGCGGGCAACTCATATACTTCATTGTGTTGCAGAATCAAGAATGTCTTAGGCTTCTCCAAGCATGGTTAATCGATAACAATAATTCAGATATTCTGTTATATACATAGTTAATAAAATATATTAACTAATTAAATTATATGAAATATATAATTAATTTTTATAAAAATATTCGTGTTTTTTAATAATATGTATTTTTTATTAATCATGGTCATAGATGGTGTCTGGGTGGGGCAGTTGGCTTGCCCTTGTTGCTCATGATGTTGGATTCCCTCGCGCTAAGGTGTAGTAGAATGCTTTGTTCCTCATTTTTTTCATCTCAAGAATTCATCAGTCTCTCTCCGCCCTTTTGTTATGTCATGTAAACCATGTCTGTCTGTCATGTATGTGAACCGTTCATGTCCGGACTGGACTTATGTTTTCTCAAATCATCTACTCGTGAGTTTGTCGCCATAGTGTCTCCATGTATGCATACATCACAGGCTATAAAAAATAACATCTACATATCCTATTTACGAAAATATATAATTTGATTCTATATAGATTTTTTTTAATAACATTTTATTTCATAAAATCACCGTTATAAATTTTTATTAAGAATTCTTTGAAGAATATTAACTTATATGATATAAAATCTCTCACGTATCCCATCCTACGTATCCATCCATATGAAAGGCAGTGAGTAAAATGCTTTTCGCAGTAGATATGTGACCAATAGAATAGGATGCATATGTAGCCATCCCTTTTCTCATGAGTGGTTATCAACTGATCCATCAAGTGCTTCTTTTCCCTATCAAATTCTTCATCAATCTTCCTCACATCATGTCATCATCAACCATGTAACACATAACCAGATCATTCCCCTCTTGTTCATATCCATGGCATCAACACAACACAGAAAAGCTCTGCTCTCAGCCATGGCTGCAAAACTAACCCTAAACATCCCAACCCAACAAGACCCATCATCATCAACATCGTCACAGTCCCTTGAATTTGATTTCTCTGATGCCTTTGGTCCAAATCCAAGCCCTTCACCTTCAAAGCCCTCACCTTTACTCCCTGGCATCCCAGTTATTCACAACAGGTCTCGCTCCTTTATTGGCCCTTCTCCTAGGTACATCAATCTTGAATCTTTCTCTTCTTCTTTGCCTTTTGGGCATGGATTGGGAGATACCCAGTTCTCTGATGATGATGATGATGGTGTCTGTGATGATCATCATGGTGATCATGGTGATGATGGTGAGGAGGGGGAGAAAGGTAAAATGGGACCTGACGATTTTGAGATATTGAGATTGGTGGGGAAAGGGGCATTTGGGAAGGTGTTTTTGGTGAGGAAGAAGAAAAGGGGGTTTGGTGATGGTGATGGTGATGGTGATGGAGTTTATGCAATGAAGGTGATGAGGAAACATAGTATTATAAAGAAGAATCATGTGGAGTATATGAAAGGGGAGAGGGATATACTTACCAAGGTGGTTCATCCATTCATTGTTCAGCTTAGGTACTCTTTTCAGGTAATGCTTTATTGTTGTTCTTTTCGAGTGTACTGTCCAGTGTCAAAGGCTCTCGATTATACTAGATAGTCATATACGATGATGGTGCTTGTTTTATACATACCTTGCATTGATTGGTGTGAAGAGATGAATAGATCAATTGCGACCTTGAGTTGCGACTCATTGGAAATTGCTTCAGTTGGTTTGATGGGCTTGAGTTATTGATAACCTCTATATTTGCTTACCTTTGAGGTTTCATCCCATGATAGTTATCGGAGAGTGAGTTGCTTGAAGTTCATGGTTATGCATTGTATGAAACTATGAGACTCACTGTAAATCCTGGTACTTGCAACTGTTCTGTGTGGTGTGGAAGGTGTGTGCGAAGAGGGAACCATCATGGAAAGTTGAATGATCCGTATCTACTTTTAACGTATGGGTTTAATCATCAATGATACGCCTCATGTGCAGTGGATAGTCTTTGAGTTGATTAGTAATTGAGTGCTGAAACGAGGACTACGGTTTAACTAATTTCCTCCTGTGGGCGTAACTGAACTAAATTTCTGAAGTGTATACGTCTGGTTTGATTGTCTTGCATAGAGTCATAGACATTGCTGTTTTCCTCCTCCGTTTCGACATCCTACTACTTCCCTCTGACCACTTCCCACTGAGGCCCCTACTAGTGTCTTCATCTAACTTCTCATTTGCTATCAATTACCGTTTTCTATATCCTGTGTTTCTTCTGTGTGTCCCCATACATCAGAAGCTCCTCATTCCTAATTTGTGAATCTGTTCGCAGACAAAGTCGAAGCTTTACCTTATCTTGGATTTCGTCAATGGAGGACATCTGTTCTTTCATCTCTACAGACAAGGGCTCTTTAGGTATGTGATGTTGCATTTAAATCTTATAGGTATGGATCATATGCTCGCTTTCTTGGCCTTTGATTCTCGGGTGTGTTTCATGTAGTGAGGATCAGGCAAGGCTATATACTGCTGAAATTGTTTCCGCCGTATCTCACCTTCACAAGTCTGGCATTGTTCATCGTGATCTTAAACCTGAAAATATTCTTATGGATGCTGACGGACATGTAAGTTAAAAGTCATTATGAATATCACAGGTTAACTTGGCTGTGATGCAGAAACTGAAGAGCGGGGATCTACGCAATGTGCTCTATAGAAAGTTAATACTATTGAGTATGCATTAAAATTAAAGATTAAAAGAAAAAGAGGGGGGGGGGGGGGGT
>LIEC01006426.1:0-11637 GCA_001925005.1 Drosera capensis
GGAGAAGGAATGTTGGAAGATGAGTGTGGTGTTTTGGAGAATAGTGATTGTTGTTGATATGATATGGTTTGAACGACGATTTCATGGCTTTGAAGGAATTGGATAGTTGGTTTAATGCTAAAAGTTCAAGAAAATTAGATGATTGATTTGGCTGGAAGTTTAGATTTCAGCCAAGAGAGAGGGAATATGGACAGGTGGTTAAGAATTTGTCTTGTCGCAATAAACAAAAACTGAGTTGGACATTGTAAGGGACAAGTTGTGATAGATGTTCATGGCTATTGTAGGAGCCAAGAAAGAGGCTCAATGTGGTGGTGGTTCTTCTTCTTTCTTCCTCCATTATTCTTGTTTCTCGTTCGATTGTCTTTTCGTATGATAGATGTTCTTTTAAGTTGCATGCATGCTCTTATTTCCTGAAGTAAATTGAACTTCATTTCAGCGAAGTCCTTGTAAGTTTGCGAGGAGATATGGAAAGGGTTTGTCGAATCAAACGTGGCTAGAAGTTCCGAATGGCGCAGTTCAGGAGGTTGATGTAGAGAAATCGAAGGATGAGATTTGGCTTAGAAGGGGTTGGGATAAGTTCATTGAAAACTTCTCAATCAAACTCGGGCACTTCCTGTTGTTCAGATATGACGGAAAGTCCTGTTTCTACGTTCTTATATTTGACAAGTCTGCAACGGAGATCAAATACCCAAAGATTGGTGGTGAAGACGAAGCTGATGCATCCATGGAAATTCAGGAACCTTTGGCTAGGAGATTGCGTGCAAAGTCCCAGATGTCCAAGTCTGACAAAGCAGTGGCTGATGTCGATGACATGCCTGTAGGAAAACAACCCAGAGGATCGACTTCGAAGATGCATCATGTTGAAATAGTTGATTTGGACATGGAGGACGATGTTTCTGTCGAGATCCTGGATGACTCGCAATCATGCTCTAAGAAGAAGAAGAAGAAGAAGAAAGTACCCTCGGCCCTATTTGTTGAAACTGCAGGTATCGTCATATCGAGCATCATTTAAGTAGTCTTTAGGTTAACAGATAGTACATGTTTCCGAACTATCTCTATAGTCTATTCATATTATAAGACACTTTGAAGATCATGATGTACATAGCACAGATCGATGATGCAATCATGTTGCACGAATCACAATATAGGTTGTTGATTCGGTACTATGCTAATAAGTGGAGTAATCTCAAGGGAATTCTTCTTTATATATACAGTTGCATGAAACGGCATAAGCAGAGTTGGAGCACCTGTGAAGGAGGCAGTTGTTAGGAAGGTCAAAGCTTTTAGAAGCAAACTCCCGTCTTTCCTGATCGTCATGCGTCCATCTTATGTTATCAACAAATGTGGTGTGGTAAATGCTCGACATCTCATATCTGTTACTATGACCCAGATTATGAATTATGTGATCATAGTATTATGTTTGTGCAGCGTATACCCTCCTCCCATGGCAGCAAATTCCTTGCCAAGAAAGTGTACAAGTCCATTGCGCTGCATCCTGTAGGAAGCAACAAACTCTGGAGAGTTGGGTACGCCATCGAGGGAAGACTGTTGCACATGAAGTTCACATGGGGCTGGAACGAATTTGTGAGGCAAAATCACTTGAAGATCGGCGATGTCTGCGTGTTTGAGATGATGCAAGGCGGACATAACCATTACAGGGTTCATATCTTCTGCGATGAAGACAACTAGAGTCTGCCTTCAATGCTTTGTAGTTCCATTTGGCCCATCCCGTTTATGGAGTTGTTTTTCTGTGTTTGTATGGTTTGAAGTTTCTGGATCAACTGAACAATATGATGCTTGTTTTCGAGGAATCAAGCCTGCTGATTTGTATGTCTTAACAGAAAATTGAAACTTCTGTATTAATGCACCAACTATTTGTTTTCTTATTTGGTTTACTCTTACTGGTGTGTTGTACAAAATTACATAGACCGATACAAAAGTGAAGATAGCAAACAAGCAGTATAAGACAACGGTGGTCATCGTAGCAATGTTGTCAAAGCACGATAAGTCGCTTTGCGATATTGAATTAGATATATTGTTATGTTGATGTTGTTTGAAACTGAAACTTAAACTATAGTCTCAAGGTGAGTTGTTATCATTTTCATCGTTCTCTCACTTGGGTCATATATCAATTTTGCATTCATTTTTGTCCAGATTGCCAGAGGGTTCTTCATAGTAGAAAAAGGCACACAAAATGGCATCCCCCAAACCCTTCTTAAACCCTATCCGATCGGATTCAAGTCGGTGACTTGCGGCTAGATTAGAATCTCTTGTTGAAGGTAAGATTCGAGTACCCTTTTGAATTTGAGAAGAGCCCTCGTGGTCTGATAGTTAGGGTTTGTGGGATGAGGAGAATTATAGGGGTGGAATCTGGGTGATTTGATGTTGTCTATGATACGTCGGATTCTGAGTTTTGAAGTTGTAAATTCTCGAGGTTGTGTCTTGGAACTGCTTTGATTGTGAGAATAATGTGTACCCACTTATTGTATCGTAAATTAGTTTTAGCAGCGAAGATCGTGTATTTACATGACTATCAAAATATACAACATATATGTGGAGTAATCATTATATGTGTTTTCAGGTAACTTATCTAAAGCGTCCATGTCATTAAATTTTTGGTAACACAAGATCTTATACAGTATGAGTATGTGTTTATTGTTGGCTTTCAATTCTCAATGTGCGTATTCTCAACTTTCTGTCTTTCTAGGTCAGAATTGTTTCTCACGTGTGTGAGAGGACTTTTGTGAGGAAACTCATATTGAAAGGGGGAATTATGCAAAAATTCTCAAGGTGAGTTTCATTTCAAATAATAGTATCCAAAATCTTCTAACATACATATTGATATTCTAAATGAAAATCACATACAATTTGATATCTAATCCTTAATCTAACCAAACCATATCTACAACTTAACACAATCAATTTTCCTTAAAAAATCATCTAGCCTGACAAAACTCTAATTTCCTATACTCCCCTCTCACGAGCTACTATGCCATAGCCTCTGAACTGCCTCTTCCTCTCTGCGTCGCTCCTTTTTCCTCAACCACCCATAACGCAGAATCGTTCCACATTCTCCCTCCACCACCTTCGATCCTGAAATCGTCCCCTTCTAACTCTCTAACATCGAATCTCTTCCCTGAATGAACCCTCTCAATCATTTCTCATCAATAATGATTCTCAAAAAGAGAACTGCATCGACCGATCATGAATTGGCCAGAAAGCGTGCGAAAAAGGATGGGTCTTCGAAGGAGCCGAAGATGACTAAAAAAGTAATTAGGTTTGTGAGATTTAAATCGTAAAGCTTGATTCATCAATTCTTCAATGACATACATGATTCATCAATTCTTCAATGACATGCACTGTATCTTAATGGATCATGCACTGTTTTTTGATTTGTAACTCACATAGCAGGGCATTGGCAAAGACCAAGGCCAAGGCAAAAAGAAAAGTGGCAATTTTACAAACAAGGTGCTTTTTTTCCTATTTCAGTGACAAGATACAAACGTTGAAGAGTGTGTTTCATCCGTATGTATGGCTAAGCTTAGAACGACTCCTTTTCATCGATTTCTAGACACTCCTCCTCGCCACATTAACATAGCTTGGTTGAAGGGGATTTTGGACTCATTTAGTGTCCAATCGTTGGGGCTTATAAGTTTGTGGAATAATCCTTCATGATTATTCTCCACTCTTCTTCGTTCAGATTCATCTCCTATGTTACTATAATTCAGTATCATAAGATTGTGGGATCAAGAATTTCATGATATGTTTGTGAATTGTGACTTATAAGTTTCATGCGTATGATTGCATATTTTATAACTTTGTTGACTTCATGTGTATGCATGTTGGTTTTATTTTCTGAAGAAAAGAAGAAGAAGAAGAAGAAAACTAGTTTGTTTGCAGCGAATCCGTCCAAAGTTCGCTAAGAAATATGGTGAACATTTGTCAAAGACGGCAAGCCTCACAGTCCCGAATGGCGCTGCGTGGAAGGTCGAGGTTGTGAAATCCGGTGATGTGATTCGGCTAAGTAGCGGTTGGGAAAAGTTCATGGAGAGTTTCTCAATCAAACTTGGGCACTTTTTGGTATTCAGATATGAAGGCAACTCCAGTTTCTATGTTCTTATATTTGACATGTCTGTCACTGAGATCATGTATCCAACACTTGTTCGTAAAGTTGACAGTGAGATCGACTGCAATGTGGGAGCAATTAAAGAAGTTGGCGCACCTATGAAGATGCTAGATGAATCACCTTCCAAGCAGATCTCTGGTGTGAAGTTTTTAGTGCCGAAATCTGAAGAAACTGAGGCTGATGTAGGTAATGCGCCCATTGAAATTTCAGATGATTCCCCATCATGCTCAAGGAAGAGGAAGCAAGCACCGTCAACATCATATCCTGGGCCTTCCTCGAGGAAGAGGAAGCGCCTCCCAAGCTATACGGTGGGCCTACAGGTAGTACTGGGCATGCCGTGTAGTTGTCCATTACTGGATGGGTTATACTTGTTAAATTAAAGAACTCATTTGAGGTCGTGATAGGAGATATCTATATTAGACCATAAGTTTTCGTATCAAATCCTCGTTCTTGGCGGGCATCTTCTCTGCATTTTGTTCGGGATCACAGAGTTGTGCCCCTTTTGAAGAAGGGTGTTGTCTACACTCTAATGGGATGGTTCTGCTAGTAACAAGTGCATATAGTTGCAGGATAGCCAATACCAAGAATGGGAGTAAAATATAGAGCGAAAGAATCCGTTCTTCGCAAGGCTGAAGCTTTTCAGAGCAGAAGCCCTTATTTCATGGTCATCATGCCAAAATCTTCCGTTTCCGACTCACACCCTCTGGTATTGCTTCTGCATCCTTGATAACTCAATAACTCATCAGATGAAGTCAATTCCGAAGTGTGCATGACCATGAAGATAATTACTTGTGCGTTTCATTCTTGTGTTCGTGCAGCGTATACCCACAAGTTATGGTCGCAAATATCTCTTGAAGGAACACAGCAAGTCCATCACCTTACAGGTAGATGGAAACAAGAAGAGATGGACGACGAATTACTCGTTCTGGAACTGTGGTAGTGTAGTCTTGATGAACGGGAGGAAGGTTTTTGCCAGGGAAAATCATTTGAAAGCTGGAACAAGGTTTTTGCACTTGGGTTTGCGGGATGTTTTGTGTTTGGGGATGTGAAGTGAAGATAGTATTCCTGGCTTCTGGTTCTTTTCGAAGATTGATGCCTTGAGATTTGATTTGGGTGTATCGGTATGACATGCACAGTTCCACCCTGATTATCCATTTAACTTATGGTGTGCAAATAGGCTATATCTGACCCTTTTAAAGTGATATGCTACTAGGATATACATGTGTTCCTGTGCTACTAGACAAATATTGAGCGAGTTAGTAAATACCCAAGTTGAAAAGCTTATGAGATATGATATTATATCCATACAGGTTATAGTTTTATTGGTAGCAACAAGATGTCAAATGCACACTGCGCCTTTTGAAAGAATATCCGCGTGATCATCCATCCCTCTTCTTGTTCTTTGAATTTTTAAAGTGTAGGAATTAATTATTAAGGTCCAAGGTTGTCGAACTAATACCCAAAAAGATCAGAAAGTTCAACATGGTAGGTAGGTGGGTAGAACTTTGACTTCGATGTGAAGAAATTCAAATCTAAAAGATTTTCTCAGCTTATAACCACCTTGTCTGGAGCACCATAGATTTAACAAAGAACATACAAACATCAGAGTAGAGAGTTGCATAATATATAAAGTTACTGCAATAAAAGTTAAAAGCAGCGACATCCTTGACAGGAAAGTTGAGCACATACCTCATAAGTCATAAGCAAAAGATCTCAAAGGTCTCCTTATAAACGAGTCAAATCTCATACAACAGAAACAAAAAATGGATTACAACTCTGGAGGTTTACTGTGAATGACCATGAAACGTCAAACTTTAATTTACATGGGGCATAATGGAAGCAACAAAGAAATCTAAATGAGGCAGACAAATGAAGTTGGGAACTATCCTATGAACAAGGTTTAAATTCACTAACAAAGTCTTATGACCAGAACACTCAAAAAATAAAAAGTAAAAGGTTTTTATGAATAGAATATGACTAGTTCATATGTAGGGGTGAGCATGGGATATGACGATCTGGTTCTTCATCATTTCCTGTCCCTCTCGAGCTATCCGGTTCCTAAAACTTTTGTCCCGTCGTATACCAATTTTCCAGTTCTTTGGTCCATCGGTATGGGATTTTCGATGTTTTCGGGATTTTGATACATATATACCGAAATCATAATGAAAGAAAGTTCTAGCAAACGACTGAATGACAATAATTTACATAACTGACAACTTGAGGCTGTTTCACAAAATAAATGATCATTTTTGTTTACAACCAAACATCAACATACAAACTGCACCTCACATAATAAGTCGTTCAACTAAATCCTTCAAGAAAAGAAAAGGTCAAAGGATCAAAATGCGAAGCTATTTTGTGATAGTGAGTCCATCAGCAAAAACTGGTTTAAATGATCTTTCGATTTTGCGGACTATTCGGTTGACCAAAGAGAAATTTTTCGAGATTTCCTTTGAAAAACATACAACATGTGTATTATCGACCGTCCACAAAAGGGAATCTTCTTAGTGCGCGATAATGCGCAATAAAAATGAAAAGCACGTACTAACAAACTCACTAGTGCGCTATAATACGCTAGGAAAAATACACACTAACACATCCTTAACTAAGTGCATATAAAAGCTGAGCATAATATGAGGGATAGTGCTGGCTGCTTAAACCTATGGGGTCCGTTAGAGTATTTCACGTAGCTGTGCATACTGTTCATGTAGGGTTTGGAGGTTGGTTTCCAATGTGGGCTGGATATCACTGTTGTAATTATCCGAGGTATATAAATCAAAGTTAATTTGGGCCTCCTGCCACATGTACCAATGAAGGTCTTCCATGGCCCAAAGTGTTGTCTGGATAAGGCCCCTCTTTCCTTTGTAGGCTGCGGTTCGGGCGGCTTCGTGTTCAGCTGCATTCATAGGTATGTATAAGCTGAGTCTAGTTTGTAGGCGGCCAGCCAGGCCCGATGGCTGATTTCACCATTGAAGGGGACTCGTCTTCGAATGGTAGGCCTGGGACCGAGCGAAAGTCTGTTGCCTTGTTGCTCCATGTCTGTAGGGCGAAGTGGTCTATGATCACCATAGATAGCTTGTAGGAAAGCTCGTTGGTAAGAGGTGCGCCATGGATTTCTGACAAAACAGCGTCGAGGTGCTGCATATGGTGCTCTTCGTTGTCGGTTAGACATCCTGCAAAACAGAGTTTATGGGTTAGTCGAGACAAGGCATCCGCCACCTGGTTATGAGCACCATCGATGTGTTCTAAGTGTATGTCGATTCCTGTGCCTGTGAGAAAATCAACAAAAGCAATCCACCGGACTCGAGATGATTTTATTCTGACTAGATTTGTTGTAAAAGCTAATAATAGCTTGGCAATCTGTGCGTAATGTTATCTCCGTTCGGTCCAGATAGTGGATTTTTAGTGTCGAGAGGGTTTCCATGCAAGCATAGATTTCTGCATCGATAGTGGATTTGACAGTAGGAAATTTCCTGCTGGCATAGGCACAAATCCGTTCAGATGATCGAGGATTCTCTTTCTTTGGCTTCCATTTGCAAATGCCTCCCCATCCTTCCATGCACCCATCTGTTTCCAGAACTATATAGCTCTGTGTAGGGGGAAGTTCAAGGTCAGGGAGGTTTTGGACCTGCTGTTTGATCTTCTGGATTAAGTCAATGTCTGACGGTTTCAACTTCTTATTCCCATGTGGTCATGTTTTGCTGTATAGGGGACCAAGCAAAACGCCCAAGTTAGGGATGTAGGCTCTGGCGTAGTTGAGAACCGAGCCAAGAGCGCAAACCCTTTTTCTCCTTAAGGGATTGGAGATCAAAGTCTACAATCTTCTTGATGACATGTGCCTGCAACTTGATCTTGCTCTGTTCGATGGTGGCACCCAGAAAGTCGATTTCCGGTACTCCTATCTTCATTTTAGTGGGGGACAGAACTAGGCCATGCTGTTCGCAGCGTTGTAGCATTATGTGTAAATGGTGGGCATGTTGGTCCTGTGACGGAGAACATACAAGGATGTCGTCAATATAAACAGCAATAAAGTCCTCGGTACCAGCAAAGCAATGGTCCATTTTGCGCTGGAATATAGCCGGTGCATTTTCAGTCCGAAGGGTATAACAAGCCATTCGTAGAGGTCGTCGGGAACGAGGAAGGTTGTCCATGGAATGCTATCTTGATGCATTGCGACTTGATGAAAGCCGCTTTTGAGGTCAAATTTGGGAAAAATTTAACTCACCAATTCTTTTCAGAATCGTGTTTATCCCAGGTAAGGAGTACTGATCCTTGTGGAAGGTCTTGTAGTTGAACACCATGCGTTCCTTCCCTTTGCTCTCCTTGCCAGTGATAGGATCCATAGTGGTGCCAGAATTGACCATAATTGCCATAGTTCGATGCCAGCTGACACTGGGTTGGATAACACCAATGGCTAGCAGGGCGTCAATATGCCTTTTGAACTGATCCTGCATGAAAGGTGTGACATGTTTTAGGGGTCGATCTTGGATTGTCATATCCGGGTTGATGATGTCTAATTGGCAGACTATTTTGTTCTTGGCCCAATGCTGCAATGGGTTGGATCCAATGTATCCTTGGGCTTCCAGACGACAGAGAAGAGATCGAAATTTGGACTCAAAAATGCTATTGGAAATAACACTCCGAACATAGATCATTTCCGCAATATCTACACCACCAGATTATAGAGCCGGTTTTGAATTCGCTTATTTGTACTGGGGGTTGTGTCGGGAACACAAGGGAGAGTCACTTCCTCATCGTATTCGGGCTCCTCATCTTCTTGTACTCCTGGGGTGTGAGATGTACTAGGTCTGGGGTACCCCCTGGGTCAGGGCAATCGGTGGTGTAGGCAATACGAAGGCATCTTCTCGTATGACCTCTTTATTGGCTCGTCGTGGTTTGTGAAGAAGCTGTTCATAGTCCTCTTGTAGTTGCTGAGTGAGGTTAAGCTCAATTTTGGCTTCAAGCTCTTGGACTTTGGCCTTCAGACGGTCGTTTTCAGCGGTGAGAAATTCCGTGTACGCTGTAAGTTCCCTTATTAGCTTATCCTTTGCATTGTACTCCCGTGTTAAGGGAGTTTCATGAGCTGGTTCCTTGAGCTGTACGTGCAGGTAAGAAATGGCACAGAGTAGACAACTAACAAGTCTGCATTTGACACAATGCAGTTTAGTCCTTGCGGGTTGTTTGCAGAAACAACAGACAGGTTGGGTGGCTCCAAGTCCCCATTGATGATCGCAATCATATTGTTCTGCTGATAATGTAGGAGTTGGCAACCAGGATGTTGAGTACAGGACCCCGATGAACTCACTAGGTAAGTCATCGAGGGTTGTTCTAACCTGGGAACTGGTGCCGGCTTCCCCTTCGGAAAGGCTACAGATTGCATGACTGTCTGGTTCGTCTTGGTCGACTGAGACGATGTCCCAATCCTCAGGTAAGTCCAGATTTTCAATAACTGCTGCTCTTGCAATATTGCCTCTTCCTTTTCTGCATTCACGTGCAAAATGACCTTCCCCACAAATGAAGCATTTGCATTTGCGAACGCGATCTGCAAGTTTTCTTTTGATCACCCTTACATGGGATTCGTGAGGCTTTCCGCGGTAGGACTGGGCCTTGCGGAGTCCATACTTCTTCTTGTTGTTTTGATAGTAGCCTGGGATAGGTATAGAGGAACAGAAGGAAAGATCCTTAAGGCTTCGCTGAAGAGCCGTCTTTTTGCACATCTCTATCAAATATTGATATGAGAAATGTATTCGGGGGAACACCGAGATGACAGCTCCAGGGTACTTGGCGAAGAATGCGGTCTCGATTTCCTTGCTAATAATTGGGGGCATCTTCCGGAAAACTTATCAGAAAGGTCGGAATTGAATATAGTCTTTCGGATTTAGCAGCGAGGACTTTGAAGTCGTTCATATAACTGAATAAATCCTTCATCTGTTCGCAAGAAAGTCGTTCCAGATCTTGGTAGGCTTGATCTTGTTCCGCCGTGGATCCCTGATATGGGTCCTCGAAGATAAACATACGTCTGATCTGGGAGAGTACGTTTTGCGCATCATCAGCAACGTTGACCATTGCTTCATACTCGGTTGGTTAGGCCAGTCGCCATTGCATGAAGGTTTTCCTTTCTGTTTCGCCCAGTAGGTTCTCAATGTATTGGACTTTGGTTGTGTTGTTAAAAACTTTTTCGGCTAGGACATTCAGAGTAATGGCCTACCATCGAGAAATAACATCAGCGTACAGGCCGATGTTTTTTGGTAATACGAGCATGGCGCCTTGCGTCATTTGTGGTGTTGGCAAGTTCCACTGCTCGTTATGGAACCTGCCCAGGCCTCCGGAGAATCCTTGGGGAGTTCGTCCTGTAAACACCGGCGGAGGTGGAGCTTGTTGTTGTGGGAGTGCTCGAGCCGGTGGGTAGTTGACGGGTCCCATTACTGGTTCAGGTGCAGGAGTGTAGTTAACTACGCTGCTGCTTGATAAAGCCTGTGTTCGAACTGGGTCAGCAGTGAGGAAAGATCGAAGCTTGGGATACTCCATCTCCGGGATCGGATCTAGCGTTGTTATAGCAGGGAAAACAGAAAGGTGGTTGTTGATCTCAGTATTTATGGCGAATGGATTAATCCATTAAGGAGAAAGGGAGGCATAATACTGAGAGAGTTGGAGGTCATCTGGGAGCTTGTCTTCCTCCTCATCATCAGAATCATCCCATTGTATATCATCGGAAAAAGCCATTTAAGGCATATTCTTCACCAAGCTCTTCCGTTGTGTCCGAATGTGGGATCGGAGTTGGTGTAGTGGGTACATAGTTGGCAAATCGGAGGGATATTGATCCATCCGTTCGGGCTTGTATATCGGCGGTCTATGGATGATGTGTGGTTGTACTTCGTGGAGGTTGTATTATCCACTGTTTTCCTTGCAGAGTCGTCGTTAGATGGTTCTGTCCCGGGATGGTTTGCACACTGCTGCTTGCCAAGTAGTCAACAACGTTCATGCTTCGTACCCATGAGTCTGGACCACAATCTGGATGTGATTAAGAAAATCATGAATACTCAGCATCAGATCTGGAGCCAGATAAGCAAGTTGTGTTCCAGATGAAAGATTCATTTCCATAGTGCCAATAATTGCTCAATGATCGGTCCATCGTGTATCTCGGATGACAATTAAGGCTGTAACGCCTGCATTTCGTCTGTGAAGTGTGTAAAGCCGGATCATAATGAGACCAATATGGAGATGCTGCAGTCCTTCCCTAGTGAGGTGTTGATAACTGCTGTTTGATATGAAGGGCAACTCCAGCTGCATGTTGTCACGGGGTTAGAGTTTCGTGACCCGTGTGGCACTCAAACTACTCACGCCTTCGCTTGAGTTCAGCCAAACTCGAACACAAAGAGGTTTTGTAAGAACTTGCAAAGTGAGAATGAGAGCTTTGGACACGCTTTGAGAGCAAAGAACGCTTTCTATTGCACTCGGGTTTTTTGTAGCTTTTCTTGGTGGTTTGGCAAATGAGCCAACTCCGTGTTTAT
>LIEC01006427.1:0-21223 GCA_001925005.1 Drosera capensis
AGGCAATTGGATTTCTTGTGTAAGAGTTTGGTTTACCTATTAAATTTAGATATATTTGGCGCTTGGGCACTGCTAGCAAGTTAGTGGCTTATTTTACATGCACTATACAGATAACGGAAAGCGTTTCAGAAGTTTATGGATAAAATGCCTCATCGAACTTTCGTAGGTGGAGATGGTTTTTAACGTTGTTTTTTGTTCCATTCCTGTTGTGGAGTGGAAAAATATTTCGCATGGCACGGTTAGTCTGCATACTACTATGTTCAAGGGCCGGAAATAGAAAATTCGGTGACTCTGGTGGTGATTGTGAGAGAAGGAAATAATCCAGTCATTTTTTACGTAGTGCTACTTGTGTCTGTTGTATTTGATCTGCACCTTGTTTTTTGGAATTGGATATTTTTGTTACTCCTATTTTCTACGTACAAGGGGCCAAGTGCTGACTCTGACTTGTTTCTTTTCAGCTTTCTCAATTTGATGTAAACGAGGTGGATCCAACTAAGCTTAACAAATCACTTCTGTTTGCCTTTTTGGGAGGTGCAGTCTTTATAACTGTTTAGTGTTCTCTCCTTGTGTATTGATGGATGACTTTAAGTTGTCCTTCCACACTTTAACTGTTCGATAAAATACCCTTTTGTGATCACACTAACTCTCCTCCTTTTGTAGAAAACTACGAGCCTCTATATCCAAAATGGACTTCAGAACGATGTGCTGTATGCAGATGGGTTGAAGACTGGGATGATAACAAAATGATCATATGTAACAGGTTGGTGTTTTGTTTCATATGCAATTCCTTTTTTGTTTGGTTTTCATTTAACCTGAGATGATGGTTAGTTGAGCATGTTCGTCTAATTGCAGGTGTCAAATTGCTGTTCACCAAGAATGTTATGGTGCAAAAAATATTCAAGATTTTACTTCGTGGGTTTGCAGAGCCTGTGAGGATCCTGAAGTTCAAAGGGAGTGTTGTCTTTGCCCTGTGAGAGGCATGTGATTGAACTAAACCTTTTCAATTAATTATGCTGATGTATTATGCAGATTAGATTGTGAACGTGCTGAGTATTTGCATGTTTACTGTACTGTGTTTTAAACACCTCTTGTCTTCTATTCTTACCGTTCATGGATCTCTCTGTGGTTTGTTCAAGTTGAAATTTTAAGAATTCCGTAACATTTTTGCTCCTTTTGATTCTCCACAGGTGGTGCTCTGAAGCCGACAGACATTGATTCATTGTGGGTCCATGTGACTTGTGCTTGGTTTCGACCTGAAATTGCTTTCCAAGATCATGAGAAAATGGAGCCTGCTATGGGAATCCTTAGAATCCCATCAGATTCTTTTGTCAAAGTAACCCCTTGTATCCTTCATATTAATTTTTTTTTCTTTAATACTCATGAGCCACGCACAATGTTTCTTTCGTCTTAGTTTATGATTAATGTGTATCTGTTGCCCTAGGCACCAACTAGATTAATTTTGGGTGTTTGGCATTTTGTCTTGGCAGAAATGTGTAATCTGTAAACAGATCCATGGTTCGTGCGTCCAATGCTGCAAGTGCACTACACATTACCATGCTATGTGTGCATCCCGAGCTGGGTACTGCATGGAGGTGAGTCTTATACCTATTTCTGTTTCAACCCTAAGTTACATTCCAAACAGATCAGTCCATGCTTAATGAGCATACAAACTATAATATTTATTGTTCTAAAAACCTGAAATTTTTACCCTTCAAAAAAGAAAAATAAATAATAAAATAAATTGAAATTTTTGTATGAAGACTTGCCTTTGTTCAATTCATATGGGACTGAGCTTTGAAAATTAACAATTATCTTAAACATCACCTAGGAATACTAGGATCATGTTGTTGTATGTATCTGAGTAGAACGCCTATGTGGTAATTCATTGCCTGCTTACTCTTCTTGTTTCTAGTTAAAATGTATGGAGAAGAACGGAAGACAGATAACCAGGAAGGTTTCCTTTTGTTCTTTTCATCGGTATGTACAATTTTTCTTCTTGTTTTTATGGTGTCAAAATTTTGGTCTTGGCTCTATTCCTGATCCCTTTCTTCTCTGGGTACAGGAATCCCAATCCGAATGCTGTATTGGTTATTCGTACTCCTGCAGGAGTTTTCTCCACAAGAGAGTTGCTCCAGAACCAAAACCAAGGAAGGGGCATGAAAGGTTCTAGGCTCATTTCTAAAAGATTAGAACTTCCAGACCCGACACATTCAAATAATGTGGAAGTTCAGCATAATGTGGAAGTTCAGCCTTTTTCATCTGCAAGATGCCGCACATATTCAAGACCTATACACAAGGTAGTGGCCTGTGGGATTATATAGCTTGCACAAGTGCTGCTGTCCTTTATTTTATCCTGTCTCTGTGGTTTTTTTGTTCTAAATTGGTTAGTAATGTCTACAGTATAGATCCCAAACAGTGCATATAATGATATTTATTGAGCCTAAAAATTCCACTTTCTATGGCCAAATCGATTGCATTTTACATGAAAAACGGCTTCGTATCCACATGACCATGTAGTAGAAAATGGTACCTGGAAACAAGCCAAATCATGATGTTCGTGTGTTTTGTAGATAAGCATAAGTTTTCTTTCATGTAAAGGAAACTTTTCAGTCCCAATGAAAGAAAAGGAGTTATCAAATAAACAAATAGGACTTGAGATCAAAAGTGTTTTATTAAGGTTCATATGTCTGCGATGTACTCATGTCGGACTTTTCCTGTCCTTTTGTTGATATTGGAAGGCGGGAGCTGTGCCAACGTTTCACAGGTTGATGGGGCTAATGCATCATCGTATGGATGACATAGAGAAGCTGAACTCTAAAGTAATTCCTTTGGACTTTTTCTTGTCCCTGTTTTTTTTATTTTTCGCCCATGAAGTTCTTTCTACAGAAGTCCTATCTTCAAACTTCGGGTGTTTGCTCTCCTTTGACCCATAAGTCCCTCTTGCTAGGGTCGGGCATGGAGAGGCTTTGTGCCTTTGGCTCATTGGGTGAATGAATGGTCATAACGTCTGTTATGTTTATTCTGCAGGAGGTTGAAGATTCGAAGACATTTTCTACCTTGAAGGAGCGGCTTCACCAGCTGCAGGTATCCTATCTCTCCTCAGTTATTTTCATCGAGGGAGCTGCATTTTTCTCATATTGACTGTGCTCACTGAATGCAGAGGACAGAACTTCAGCGGATTTGTTTTGGTAAATCTGGAATTCACGGATGGGGTTTGTTTGCTCGCCGGAGCATCCAAGAAGGTGAAATGGTAAGCAAGTGTTAAATCCCATCATTCATTCCAATGTATCATGGGTAATGATGGTAGTCATGTCGTGTTTGTGTCTTTTAAGTTCTATTCTTCCTCGAGTGATCCATTTACTGCAAAAGACATTGTCCATTTCTTTTTCAAGTTACAATCCCCATGGAGTTCTGTTCGTTGTATGTCATTGCTAGAAATGATTGGCTTTTTTTCCAGGTAATTGAGTATCGCGGGGAACAGGTGAGACGTAGTGTTGCTGATTTGAGAGAGCAACGGTATCGACGAGAAGGAAAAGATTGCTATGTGAGTTAGTCTTTCGTGCATCAGTTTAAACTTATTCCCTCTAATCCCTTTGAAACTTTTAATCCTTTGTAAGCTATTTGAAAAGTAATTGGTTCCTGCCCTTACTGCAATTGCAATTCTTTATTTTTGGCAGCTGTTCAAAATCAGCGAAGATACCGTCATTGATGCGACCAATAAGGGGAACATAGGCCGACTTATCAATCACTCCGTGAGTATTGTTTCCTCTATCTGCCATCTTTGATATGGTCACGAGTCCAAGTGGGGCTTCGAATGCAAGGCATATAGTGATGTCTGGATGTTGTTTAGGGAAGTCCGTGCTTGTCAATTTTTATAAGTAGTCTGATGGTAGCTCAAGTTACTCGAGTCGTCGTCAGGATACAACTGATAGGCACTATTAGCTGATTCAGTGATTCATATGCACGTAGTTTTGATACGAGGGAAATTGCAGTTGTACATACAGATTTTCTAGTGTTGAACCTTGTTTTTAAGGAATTCATCCATTAATTTTTTTTGATGACAGTGCATGCCCAACTGCTATGCAAGGATCATGAGCATGGGCAATGAGGAGAGCCGTATAGTACTCATTGCCAAGACCAATGTTGCTATCGGTGATGAGCTTACGTACGATTACATGTTTGATCCGGATGAGCGGGAAGAGTCTGAGGTCCCGTGCCTTTGCCGAGCACCTAACTGCCGGAATTTTTTGTGACCACTGACGTGTTGGTCGCCCGTCTTTATCTCGAGGACTAACATTGACCCCATACTCATTCTTGATGAAAAGTTTTTCTTCCTCATCATAGGTCCTCTTTCTTATTTTCTCTTCTTGAGAAAGGGGCATGTGATTTTTCTTGGTTTCTACTAGCAATGAAAAAATGTATATAGCCAGCAATGGTAAGTTTGGATTTTGTGTATCGATTACATCTTGTATAAGTATTATTGGAGTACAATTTTTCGTTGATGGTTTGATGATGGGATTCGATCTATTAATTTTTGATGACAATAAATCACTCGATCTGTTTCATTTTTTTATTTTTGGGCTCTTTAACAAGTTTGTTCGAAATAATTAAACATAGAACTAGTGATGAGAGAAACAATGATGAGTATTTATTATTCCATTGGCATTATTATAATTTTAATATTCATTTTTTTATGTATATAAATTCAGATTTTTCTTCCAATTTTAATTTTTAATCATAGAATCTTTTTGTCTTTTTTTTTCTTAATTCCTATTTCTTCAATATTGAAATGTTGTAAATAATTTAGGAGAAAGAGAAGGAGTATTTGTTGGTGAGAGAAGCTAAAAGAGTAGAATTTCTAAAATCAAAAGGAAAAAAATTGGACCAAATGGTACCGCATCTCATCTTCATTGTCCATAGTTTTCTATTTTCTCACTTTTAAAGTCAAGACAATTCGAGCACTTTTTTTTTTAAAGTTTAGTTTGTATAAAATGATTTCCATCAATTATAAACTTGTGTTACAGTGATTGATCTCAAACTTTAACTCAATGACAAATTTGATCAATAAAAACTAATCAACGATATAATTCATGAAAATAACGTTTCCAAATCAAATTTTGTTACGCACCTTAACTTTAGTTTGTATTAAGATGACCACCTCATATTCATCAATCTCAAAAAAAGTGATGTCGGGACGTCCATCTTCGCATCCATAGTATCAGTTTATCTGTTGCTATAGTCAATTATTAAGCAATAATTGAGAAATTCGTGTCCAACATATATAGAGAGAACAATCGAATAACGGATTGAATGATTTCTTTTACTTTATGGTCATGTTTGATATGGAGAATAAAAGAAAGATTGGATAACTAATATTATTACTAATCCTATATTCGATAGGAAAAATAGTATATGGATTAACAATTCCATCTAACGGGATAAACCCTCCAATCCTCTCTCTCAAGGGTATTATTAATTCCACCTATCAGAATATCTATATTAAATCATCGTTCCCGTCCAATGTCGACCGTCCATCGCGTATCGTCGATCACACACTGCACACCGTCTAACATCGACCGTCGATCGTTGACCGTCGACCCAAAACTAACAAACCCTCGTCCATCACCCCCGTCGTTGCTTGATTGACAATTGTTGACAGTACCACCATCGATCAACAGTTGGCCATTAGCTGCTAGTCATCGCACGTCGATCGCTGCCCATCGACTGTCCACATCGCCTGTCACCCTACTCGTGACCGTCGTCCAACTTTCGACCCGTGGACGCTGCACATGTGTATTATAAATAAAATTTTGTTGAACTTTAATCTTATAATCTCATTTGTATCATAACTGATGAAAAACAAAATAAAATAACTAATCAAATATTAATAATAAAAAAATTAATAATTCTCTCATTATTTATCTTAGATTATCCCATTTACATATCAAACGATACCTATATAATTTTTTTTGTGGAATGACATTATTTTAATATGTCCTCTGTTGACATCCACTTCGACATATTTACAGAGTTATTGGGTGTTTGATCACCTCGTTGTATTCATCTATGATATCAGTCGGATATTTACTCCCCTTATATATATCGACAATCCACCGGCCACCACGCATCGATCAACAATGGCGGAGACGACCACGGCGGCGGCTTCTCGCAAATCAACCACCCTTTTCGTCCGCCTCATGGGCACCAAAACCCTAACCCTCAACTTTCCCTCATCCAATCCCCAACACCACAATCCCTCTCCCATCACATCCAAACCCTAACCCTAATTCCATCCCAATTCCAAACCCTAACCCTGAACGACCACCTAATATCAAATTCCCCCAATTCCCCTATTCCAATCCCCAATTCCTCCACCATCACACTCTCGATCCGTTCCCTTGGCGGGAAGGGAGGGTTTGGGTCCCTTCTTCGA
Organism: Drosera capensis; assembly: GCA_001925005.1. Classification (NCBI taxonomy): domain Eukaryota; kingdom Viridiplantae; phylum Streptophyta; class Magnoliopsida; order Caryophyllales; family Droseraceae; genus Drosera; species Drosera capensis. The sequence continues at coordinate 6,434 of LIEC01006427.1, forward strand.
GATGCGGTGACGAAGGCGGGGCAAAATAAGACGAATAATTTTGATGCGTGTAGGGATATGAGCGGGAGGAGACTGAGGCACGTGAATGCGGAGAAGAGGTTGGAGGAGAAGGAGAGGGAGTTGGAGAGGAAGGAGGAGGAGTATTTGAAGGAGGAGGAAAAAAAGGAGGGGAAGGGAAAGGGTGGGGGGAGTGGGGTGGAGGGGTATGTGGAGAAGTATAGGAAGGAGTCGGAGCGGTGCGTGAGGGAGGTGGAGAAGAGTGAAGGAGGCGGTACGGGTTGGTTGGGAGGAAGAGGAAGGTGTTGGAGAGGTTGAGGGGCAAGGGGAAGGGCGATGATTGGGAGGAAGAGGAAGGTGTTGGAGAGGTTGAGGGGCAAGGGGAAGGGCGATGATGGGGTCGATGAGAAGAAGCGAAAGATTTGGTGAGTGGAGGAATGTTTTCTCAAGTATTTTGCGGCCTAGGGCGATCAGTGTCTTACTTACTATAGCTGATTAGGCGGTGTCTAGCTGATTGCCTCCTAAGGCGTTTTGGGTGCTTCTAGTGCCTAATGGGTGCCTAGATTGTAGATAGACGAGTAGGACTTGTTTTAGAACATTGATGTGTATGCGAGTGTTTGAGGTATTCACGGTTGTGTTAAATATTTTAATAGGATGACTATTGTTTCATTGGTTAGGAAAAGATGAAACTGAGAGAGATCATGACACAAGTGATGAAACTACAAAGTTATCTAAGGTGAAAGAGGCACTAATAGTTTTTTGATAGAGCGACAAGCTCTGTGGGGTTTCTTTTAGATAACTGAAATCAATGTTAAATTCATTGTTAGAATGCTTTAATTTCAATGGACAACTAGTTTTTTTTTTTTTTTGATTCCATTGTAATGAAGCTGATAACTGTGTGCTTCGTTTGACATATACGATGGGGAAGAGGAAATGGGCTGATAGTGAGAGTGATGATTCAGATGGTTCCGGTGATTCAGATGAGGATGTGGGTGAGGATGGAGCTCTGGGTAGTGAGAAGTCTGTGGTAATTGATGGTGGGATCAGTCAGACTCCAGCAAGGGAGACAACCCAAGTTCTGGCTCCGTTACTGTTGGAAAATTGGATGGAGAATTTGACCTCGGAGGTTCCTCTGAGAATGGCTCCGAAGGAGAGGAGGCGGATGGGAAGTGAGCGGATTCTGATGGTAGTCAAGGTGAAAGAGAAGGGAGCTCTGCTGTTGATCCTTGTGGAGAGAGTGAAGAGCTGATCAAACGCCAGGAAGAGGAGAAGGGTTGTCCTGCAGATACCGTGATAAGCAATCCACATTCGACTAAGATTGGAAGTGGCACTGGTCTCGAGACTCTCAACAGCGAACAAGTCGTTGCTGAAGATAATGGGGTTACCGAGTCTGACAAAATTCCTCAGGATGGTAATACAGGAGCAGAGCTGCCACTGAACTTTGATGATTATAGTTCAGCAGCTGCTTTAGAGGTTTGTTGTCGGCACACATTTATTTTGCTAAATAGTTTACTCTTTATCACTCTTTATTTTGCGAACGTTGGTTATTGGGTTATTGCTCTTAGGATCTGCATTGTTTTCAACTGTTCTGGTTTCTTGGGGATGTTACCGTTTTGCTTGGTATTTAACTTGATTTTCTGGCGAATTCAAGTTTTATGAAAATTTGACGAGTATTGTTGATCTACCCATCAGCGTAAGCTGTTTCCACATGGTTTGGGTTATTATTACTTGCTAACTGTCTTGTCACTGGTTTGCAATGCAGATTCTTGGTATGGAAAAGCTAAAATCCGAGCTTCAAGCCCCTGGTTGAAATGTGGAGGAACTCTGCATGGGCGGGCTGTGAGGCTTTTTCTGCTGAAGACTACACCCATCGACAAGCTGCCAAAGAAGCTGCGTGCTAAGAAGTGATCGCATTTGTCATCTCGGCCATCTGCTGCTGTTATTGCTTTTCTTGATCAGCCTGTTTCTAGGTATATTGTATGGATTCCTATGCCGGTGTGACATATCAACCTTACCTAGCTTACCCAAAGTAGCTGATTTCCTGGTAATGGATGTTACATTGGGAGATTTGCTACTTGTAAGTTCTAATTTTAGATGTCTTTGTTTGATGGATCACATTATTGCTGAAGGCAGGCTTGAAGCTTGTATGTTTTGATGTAATGGAATAATACGAAACTTTTTGTGTTGGGAGTATTCTTCTTTTCTGCATGCCTGTGTACTAAAGTCTAAAGTGCATCTCAAATCGCAACAATTTGTCGCCAGGTATGGTTGGTGCCTACATAAAGTATTATCAAATATATGCCACAGTCATCTGACATTGGAAAAGATCACAAATATTTACGATGGAGCAGTTCAATGAAGTATCCTGACTATTTACAATCATTTGTTCATGGGTGAGATTAGAACTGTAGATTATTGGAATGTGGTATACATCAATGATGTATAGATTTAATCATTTAAATTGACCTCAATGGACGGAGCAAAAATGGCAGCTTCATGTGAAAGTATGTCACCTGATATGATTCATGAGCTATCGTGGGTTCAATGCAGCGAGGTCCTTTTCAAATTTCATGTGCAGGGGATGATGAGTTACGGCAAAGAGGACAGGTTACGTTCATTCTCAGCCATTCATCGATGCAGTCGGCATGGAAGCAATGTTGGCATTCAGGTATGCACCTTATAATTTTATTAGCAGTGTACTCGGGCAAGCATATTGGGGATACACTATCACTAACCCCAGGAACCCTGCAGCTTTCCCCAAGAACTACTTTCGTGTAAGTTTCGATCGTAGATTGGTCGAGCCTGGCCTGTGGTGTTGGAGGCTGTGGCATAACTACTGCTTCCTGTGCTCTGTCTGTGCGGAAGGCTGATCACCTCTTGTATCCACTATCGACAAGAATAATCCGATGCCAACAGCATACATGATTGCTGGGAGGGCGATGGACAGGGCAATGATCTTGAGGACTTTGACACCACTTGTTGGCCATCTTCCTCCTTGATTAAGAGTCAAAACAAAATTTCTGTGAAATGCATTTAGCTAGCGATTCATCTGCCAAAGTATTTACCCTACCACTTGATCATCTGGTGAATCTTCTACTCTTTTACCAACTCTTGGGTGTGTGTGTTTCGGTTTAATTGTTCTTGAATATGGTCAGGAACTTGAGCATCCTCCATCTTGAAGCAGATTGTTCGTATCTGATGTTTTATCTCGTTTTAATTATTCGGTAGGGGTATTGCTCATAGATGGATTCCCAGATAAAACTACTTGGCTACTCTATTTCAGTATTCTCGTTTTAATATGTATGGGGCGTAGTCTTTGATAGTCTTCACGAAGTCAACTAACCTCTATTCCCCTGTATAATTTTTCTCGATGTGCTATACGCTATTGGTTGCTTGGTTAACTGGGTTTTCTGCATAGATTGTTCTTACCTGTTCGATAGGTAGTTCGTCATTTACCTGTTATCTAAATGCATGACGAGATCAAGTAGCCTGTTTAGCATGAGGAAGACCAAACTCTAGTTTTCCTATGGTGGCTTGTCTGTCCCTGACTATTTACTGTGATGAGCTAGGTGATGGCTGCTGGTAAATCTGAAGTAGATGATAGCAAAGGGGCCGTCTTACCTGTATTTGGACCATCAAGGCATCCTATCTGTTGTTGGGCATTGTTCACGAACCCACAAATGACTCCATTTTGTTCGCATATTGTGCAATCAGGCTCATCCCACTTGAGCTGGATATCGCCATTAAGCTCCACAGAACTTCCACTCTCATTAACCACGGAACCTGGTACACTGACAGTTGCGATTATTTTTGCATTTCTTTTTGTCATTGATTCTGCCAAACTTGTTGATGCAGTTGCCATCACCGATCGACCAGACTCACCATTTCCTAGGCATTCTATGGTCGTCACCAATGGAGACTGAGAAAACCCCTACCGGGCAGCTCAGAAAGGTGACCTTGACTTCAGAAACAACTGTGAACGGCGACCCTGAGAGGTTGAAGTTGAGAAGCCCACTGGGGAGACAACCATCTATCTGGGTCATTTACGTTAAGGTATTGCTCGGCATAATTGATATCATCCACCAGGAAGTCTCCGGCATTAGGAAGCGTGAGAACAGCTACTCCTCGCTGATCGCAGCTGGGGCTGAAGCCGGGATTTCGTCATCTCTGCCACACGACAAGGACCCAAGTCTTCTAATTAACCAAAAAAAAATATTGAAGGGCTTAGATCCAAAAATTCAATCCCAGACACGACTCCTCCCATTCCCACCTTCCAACCCCATCTGTGTCACGGTGGATTTGTGAGAAAGACAATGATATAATTCATTTTCAGGGAATGCGAAGAAACCATTAAATCTTGCCACTTCAACCGAAATCATGACGATTTTATTTAAATAAAAATCGCTTGTGAGGGAGATGATTTTCTTTAAAAAGTCAACGTGATTTTTTTTGTTGACGTTACAAGAAAAAATTGAAGGGGAAAAAACAATTGCGGGGCAAGAGGCGTGTGGAAGGAAAGTTTTTTTTATTTTCCGAGTATGACTTTGTCATGTTATATATATATCTCACTTTTTTCTTTTTCTACTAATTATTCCTCAGTTGAATGGAAAAATCTATGTTTATAATTTTTGTTAGGAAAAATAACATTTAAACTAATTCAACTATCATTTGATTGTATTTTACGTCTTAAGTTATAAAAATAACCATTTAATCTTTAAATTTTGAAAAAAATCTTATTTTTGATAAATGATGTCCCTGAAAATATATATTTTTTTTAGAAAATCTTCTCGAAAGAAACATGTGTCTGTTTTTAAAATTAAGCAAATTAGGTAAAAAAATCGAAAGTTCAAAACATAATATGTTATTTTCCCTTTTGGTTATACCAAATGAGTTTGGAATAGAATGGAGTAACTCTCATCATCCATGTCAAATCATAATGCAAACCTCCGAAGCTTCTGACCATGTATTTAAGCTTCAATAATCTTGCAACGTTATTTGATCTGAAGACTACATCATGATGTTTTCATACATGACGTTATCAATTAAAAAGATATTTCATCATAAATAATACTATAATCAAGAATCTTTATCTCTTATGATTTTTTTTTTTTTTTTTTTGGGAATTGATCCACGAAATAAACACTTATACATAATATAACATCAAAATTCCTTTTCTAAAAGAAAAAGAAAGAAAGAAAAAATTGTTCTCCTACATAAAAAACAATCACATAATAACATTCACATTAGATACGATAAAATATGATATCGATATGAATGAAAAAATAAATTATGTAATTGAAAAAAAAATGATGTGATATTGAAAAAATGTGTTGCAGTATATCAAGAAATTATAAAATAAAAAACAATAAATAATAATTTTTTAAATAAAAAGTAGTATTATAACACATTGTATTTTTTAATAGATAAAATAAAATATAATAAAATATATTAAATAAAAAAATTAATCATATCTAACGTGAATTATCCTATTAGTCTAAATTTGATGGGATAATTATTGATGGTGCAATAACCGTCAACAAATTAATGTAGAATAATTTCTGTGATATTCTGACCCTAAAATTATATTTTATTATAATGATTTATTTTTGAATCAATATGCATTAATTATTTTTATATTATTAATGATTTGGGATTTTAATTATAGTTTACTATGTGAATGCCGTGACCCAATCAAGTAATTTCACCCTCCTCCGAATAAACAAAAACGAAACCCATAAACGTAATCAAAATTCACTACAGAAGCTTCCGCTTCAACGCCTCTCCGATTTCGCCACTCATCAATGGCGACGACGACGACGAAGAAGCCACAGCAAGCGACCCGAATCCTGCAAGCGGATCCGAATCTCCCGAAATGGATCTGCCAGAACTGTCGCCAGTCTCTCGTCATCGTCGGTGTCGATTCCTACGCCGATAAGTTCCTCTCCGATTCATCACGCTCAGGTCCGTTTCTAGGGTTTGTGTCTCATATTCTGATTTTATTCGTTGTTTCATTGAGATATTTGGATTGTAAATTCGTGGAACTTTGAATCGCGATTTTCAGATTTTGTGAGGATTATACTTGAGCTTGTTTCGATGTTGTATTAAGGTCATATGATCAGGATAGTTAATTGTATATTTTTCTTAACTCAACTCAGCTAATTCAGTGTCAGATGCTCCCGTCTAGTCCGGGTCTAGGAGAGGACTATGTGCGCAAGCTTTACTCGTTATCTAAGAGGCAGTTTCTGTTGCGATTTAACCGATGATTAAGACATTGTTGACAGAAGTGCGTGATTCACAGGTCAAGCTTGTCATTTAGAAATTTAGGAGAACGGTTGCTTACCGGACGTCAACATTTTTATGTGTCTCAATTTATGAATATGTATAGAGAGAGAGAGAGCGAGAGAGAGAGAGTTTCAATATCTTTGTAATGAAGAATTAGGAATGTTCAGGGTTTCAGGGGTCGACAGTTAATGGAGCAGGCAGTGTAATGACGTCTACCCGAATGGATCATTCATTTGTTGTGTTGCCAAAGCAAAAAACTCAGCCACCAGGAATTCCTCCTCGTCCTCGTGGAGTTGTTCAACCAGATGCTGTTCAATCTATTAGGACGATGGACGAGTCTTTTGTCGTATTGCCTTCGGCTCTGGCTTCGGTGTATAGGAGCGAGTCTACATCTGATAGTGGTGGAACACAAGTGCCCTCTGGGGAAGGGAACCCTGGGTCTCAAGTTAATCCCGATGGGTCGGGATTTCATTCAACGATCTCTGTTCTCAAACATGCCTTTGAACTTGCTACGACTCAGACTCAGGTATTTCCTGTTATAGTCGGTTCTATGGGGAACATAGTTGTGCCTTTATCTAACTTGTAATTTGTATGACTTTTTGAAAGAGTATCTGATGTGTGTTTTTGTCTGTGGCATCAGTGATGTGCATTTGATGGATTTGTCAATAGGGACTGCCTCATAAGTATTGGTTTTGTATAATCTTTATCAGGTTGAGCAGCCTATGTGCTTGGAGTGCATGAGGGTATCATCGGACAAAATGGACAAGGAGATTGAAGATGTTAATAGGGACATCAAAGCTTATGAAGCTTGCCTTAAACGCTTGGAAGGTGAAACACATGATGTTCTCAGCGTGGCTGACTTCTTCAAGGAGAAACTTAAGGTTCTTAGAAATCAACTTGACGTCTGCTTGATCTTTTCTTTATTTAGGCTGTGATAAGATGCAAGATATTCATTTTTGTTGGCATCATATGATTTCCTTAGTTGGTGGCTTTCTTCTATTACATATCAAGTATGTTAGCACTCCTGTTTCCAGTTCTAACAATAACCAGAGAAGCAGAATGCTAACTTTCTTCTGCAGTGTGCATCGTGTGTTTGATTGCTTTCTAGAAGACACTTGCCATCGTCATGTACATATCATAAACATCAACAAACTAATGTGCTATGTGTAATGTATATCATTGATGTTTCCAGGGACACCACGCTGATGTGTTAACTTTTTTTTTTTTTTTTCCCTTTTTCACCACTTGCCTGCATGTAGATCCTAGTTTTAAGCAAACATATGCAGCACAAACAGATGTTTTCCTGCAAAACTTATACCTGTTAAATGATGTTAATTGAGATATTTAACATTGAAAGGTTGGATATGAATTAATACTCTAAAAAAGTATTTTGTGCTGGGTCAGATAGAAGAGGAAGAAAGGAAACTGGAAGCTGCGATCGAGGTAGCTGAGAGACAGTATGCAGAAGTAAATGCCGAGCTAAAAGAACTGGAGTTGAAGTCTTCTCGTTTTGGAGAGTTGGAGGAGAGGTACACCATTCCGTAAATAATCATCCAGATTTTTTTTAATGAAAGTTTCTCTGTTTGATGCTCACAATTTGTGTAGTCTGTGTTTTGTGTGTATCCTGTTTTCATTTATCCCCTTTATTTTCCAATCTTGGTTTTTACGTCTCTTGTTTCTATCTTTCATCAGGTATTGGCATGAGTTCAATAATTTTCAGTTCCAGCTGATATCGCATCAGGTTCTTTCTTCCTCATTGTTGTATTTTTTTCCCTTGTGTTATTTAAGATTATGTAGTGTATCGATGATCAGTTGTTGTCGCCATATTTCCTCCTCTATCATTTTATTCTCTTACACCTGGTCAAAGATATATGTTTATACATCTATTTTATCTTCTGTTTACTATGTCTTCTTGCTCTTTAGACATGAGCTTGTTTGTAGATGTATTTTTGGTTTGATCTTTTCCTTGGTCTTGTCTTCACGTTGTATGTCGCCATGCTTTTCCCAAACTAGTTTTTCAACCACTCTGGTACTGTGGTTCTCAAAGGAAAGTGTTTTCCTTGTGTAAGACAGGTTTTCATATCCTGTATAACCAAATTATTGTTTCGAGACTTTCAGGTTTGTTTTCAATCTCGACTTTAAATTAGTGAAAAGATTTGTTCTGGTCCAACAGGAAGAAACGGATGCGACCTTGGCTAAGGCAGAAGTTACACAGAGACACTTGGAGCTACTGAAGCGAACTAACGTTCTCAATGATGCCTTTCCCATTTCATGTGACGGAGAATTCGGGACGATAAACAACTTTCGACTTGGACGATTACCCAAAGTTGCAGTACTTATTCTCCTTGACGTTTTCTTCTTTCTTGATATTCTTTTTGCTTTTGTTCAATTGTTCCATATCTTGCAACTTGATGCATGCTTTTTTCAACTGGGTGCTTCAAACTGGTTATTTTAATGGACATTACATGTAACACATGTTCAGATCATGATTTATAGTATCCTCCACAAATTGATGGGAATTAGCAGTGGTGTGATCACTTGTTGGGTGATAGCTGCTGGATTGTTCTTCGCTGATACAGGAAACAAAATAAGCTAGAAAAAAACAGTCGAAACTGGCATATCTCTCCTTGTTTTTATCCCCCTTTCGCATGTCTACTTGTGTATCAATCGTGGCCTCTATTCAAGGCCTAGATGAAAAATGTTTGGCACTGATGCTTTGCTAGAGCTTGTTGGTTGAGTTGCAACTGCTCCGTTGTGGGGATTATCCCATCACCCATGTTATCTATGTAGGACTGTGATGTTGTGAGATGAGAAGCTATGGAATAGATCAGCTTAGAAACTGCTACCTTGCTTGGATTTAATCACAAGAGACTATCTGCAAATGTTACGATGTGGGGTAAACCCACATCGACTATGTGGGAAAGTCATGTAGTGGTTTTTAGGTTAGAGATATTCGTCGTCCTATTGGACTAATCTTTTGGGATTGGGCTCTGGCTTTGGGCCTAACATTTGGTGCTTTCGTTGAGAGACTGGATGATGCGGAATTAAAACACTTCATCACTATAGTTTTTTACGTGTTATTTTATCTGTCTTAATGTTGCTGTTATATACTTCTCTTATTCTCAAACCCCCTATATTTTCAAATTAATTTGCTTGAATTCTATTTACGCTTCAGTGATGTTGAATCTAATCAAGGAAAATTGGTTTGGTATTTTCGAGATAGAATATTGCAGACATGTTGTAGTACAATTTTCACTCATGCTTGAATAAGTTGGAAAGAATAGTACCATGCAGCAACCATTGGAACCATGCCTAACTGATTGCTATTTTGGTTTGTTCAGATTGAGTGGGATGAAACAAACGCTGCTTGGGGACAAGCTTGCCTTCTCCTCCATACCATGTGCCACCATTCCATGCCGAAATTCAAGTATCCTTTTTGTTTGACAATGATGAAAACTAAAAAATGGCGATTTATATTTGATTAATACCTAAGTCATTGTTTCCGTTGTGATGGCGGTCTGTGGGGTTCGTGTATGTTTTTTCCTTAATATAGTGATGCTCAGTTACCGAATAAAAATCCTACCAATGGGGAGCTATTCGCAGATAATGGATGAGAGCGGCAATAAATATGATCTGTATGTTTCAGGCATCCCCCTTTTAATCCTCCAATGTTGTTGCTATGAGTAGAGAGATCCAACATCCGATTAGTGGTGATCTTATGTATATTTGCTGTCTATAGGGTGTTTGATACACCACCTTATCCCAATAACTACTGATAGCTGCAGACGTCATTTTCGCAGGTTTGGTCCTGTAAACTTATTTTGGAGTACACGCTATGACAAGGCGATGACATTGTTCTTAACGTGCTTGAATGACTTTGCCATGTTCGCGAAGACACAAGATCTGGCAAATCACATTCCACCAGCACAATGTTTTACGCTTCCATACGAGTCAGTTCACATATGTTCTTCCATCGCATATCCTTTCGTCTGCTGCATGTTTTGTTATTGTTAAATAACTAGAGATCCTTGAGAACTAGCATGATTTGGTACTCAAGGCTCATTCGTCTTCCAATGGATATGTTTGAGCTGGGTCATGGAAGTGGGCTGTTTTTAAGGTTTTTTCTTTCGGTGCTTTCCAAGATTCATCAGTTATATTATATGTTTTTTTCTGTTATGTTATACCATATTGTAGCTTGAAGGATGCAGCCTTTTACGTGTGAGATGTCAGAATTTTTTTTTGAAGTGGGGATATGTTTTCAGGAAGTGCCTCTGCCCTGTGCATGCAATGTCCCTTAAGTTCTATAGATCACCTGTATCAGGAAGTGGCTAGTATTCATGTAATGAAAGCATGTTGACCTTGTCACTTTGGTGGTAGCTCACCGTAGATTGAACTTCCGATTCGGCTACTAGTATCTTGGATGTTGTCAGGGTGGGTTCAAATTTTGATGGACTCTAGAGCCTTTTGGAGAGTATGTCTGGTTTGCTATGACACGAGTGTATGTAGTGCATGAACTTTGTGAGTTAATTGTGACACCTAATGATTGATGCTAGCAGTTGGAAGCGCTCACATTATCTATAAATAAGCGGCAGTGTAGTCTTGTATTCTTGGTCATGTATTCAGCATTTTCACCCTTGTTATTTCATGGCTACGTTTCCTTGCTTTTCATCAATTCTTTTCCTTTTGGTGTAGTAGTCATTGCTGATAAAACTCCGATAATGCAGAATCGTGAATGATAAAGTCGGAAAAGAATCCATCACTCAGAGTTTCAACAAGCATGATTTATGGACGAGAGCTCTCAAGTACATGCTCTGCAATCTGAAATGGGTGCTCTACTGGTTTGTTTTGAATTCCGATTTCCAGGCTCTGTCAGCAGCAGAGGCTGCTCAGGCGAGAAGGTCATATGCCAAGCGTGTTGCTAACTTGAAGCCTGATTCTCGGCGGCCCTCTTGATGTACATATAACCCAATACCGAAGTGTATATATAACTTTTCTCATGGTGCTCCGATTCCTTGAACCAAGGTATTAGAATGGATGGTTTATTGTAAAGTAGAAAGGAATGGTGAGAATTTCTCAATTTCAGGAGGTATTTAAAGCTCTTGTACTGTAGTTTTTCTAGTCTCTTGTTCATATTTAAACTTTAGCGTAACTTCTGGAGTGTCTGTCGTATTTATGGGGTTATATAAAACTTCTTAGTAATAGTTATTTGTGACTTTGGTAACGAATTAAATATTGAAAACTTGAGCACTAAAAAACAAGAAAATGTAACAATCTATGTATGCATGCAGTAAGTACTTTTGTTTGGGGGATCTCGCATTCTCTATATCTACTAAGACCTGGTTTGACACACAGATGTGATAAAAACAAGATAAATAGTGAACGGATTATGAATCCTTGCATGTTTAGTACGGTGATTAATTATCTCATCCTACTTTTAACAAATCATGTTTGATATAAATCGGATTATGCCATCAAATTCTAACAAAAGACTATTCATGCAGTGATCCATTGGCCTGGGGCTTAGACAACAGTGGACTATTGGGTGATGAGGGTCCACAGTCGATCGACGGATGGACGATAAGCAACGGTTGTGCAGCCGACGGGCATCAGTCAAATAGCAATGTTGAAATACGTATTTTTCGTTCGTGAAGAGGTAAGAGTGATATTGAGAGGATTAAAGATGTTATTTCCCTCATCGTTCGTTTTTTTTAAGTGTTTCGTATATCATTATGGAAGTAGTATATATGTCGTTCACAAGTAATAAAGAAGTGATGAATATCAAGTGTCGTCAAACTAGAATTTCTTCTCTTAACGATCTAAGCTTCCTACGTCTTTTGGGTCAAAAAATCATAAGAGAGTGAGGGTTAATCTAAAGAGCAAGCTAAACTAAGCAAATAACACTAAACGCTAAATGACGAGATGGAATGTGGTGTGAAGGTAGGGTCGTGACTACATTTTCATTGTGTAGATCATTTCGTCATTCTAATCTAGTTGTGCTCAAGTGACGGTATAATAACTCGAGTCACCCTAAGTCATACACCAGTCTCTCTAGAGGTCTAAGATAAGTCTCATTATATTTATTTGAAACGTATCTATACGATGACCTATAATGAGTCATTACGATGATGATTTCTCTAAACGACTATGTAGATCATGCGAGCGGTTTCTCAACCATGCATTCAATCCGAGATGAAGGTTATCTTGGTATAGATCGAGTTTATATTTTCAGATTCAATATACAATGGCAAATCATACACTAATTAATCAATCTAGTGAAGCATTAAGCCAAACAACAATCACACAACCCAAAATAATGAATGAACAAATTGATTATCACATTTAAATGATCGAAACATTAATCCAACTACATCACGATCGTAATCGAGGGTTTAGCTCATGATTCAGATAACAAGACAAATCATCAAACACCTAGATTCAATTTCCAATTGTAGAAACAAAATAAACCAAAGATAGATGATCTCGCGACTCCGGTCGTCGATTTCCCCCCTTGATCTTGATCCAGATCCTCAATCCAAAATAAATTTGATGAATAATTGATGATGAAAACTCTAGGTGAAGTTTTCAAACCCTTGATGAAAGTTGATGTTGTGTGTGGAATGATGGATGCTCTTTGATGGTAGCAAATCAAGGGTTCATGGGATGCTCGGGCAAGTGATCTATCTCTTGTGATTATTGTCTAGACGAAGAGTTCATACCCGGACAAGGGTCAGGAGGATGCCTGGGCAAGGGTGCTGGATGATACCCACAATCTTACCTTAAGACTTTGAGCGCGGGTAGGGGTGAGAAAGATTAGCTCATTGCCCAGGCATCACGCTCCTCGATGCCTGCTGACGTGCCCCAAGCTTGATCCCTTGATCAAAAGACCTTCGTTTCGATGCATTTGATGTCGTTTCATTCGTTTTTCTCCTAGAAACATATAAAAGTATCAACATTCGCAAAAAAAAGGGAAAATGCAACAAATATAGTATGCCATGAATCAAATAGCATCAAGAAATGATATAATATATATGTTCACAAAGCTAAATTCAACCTAAACATTTTTTTTCCTTTTTGAATAGATTTTTTTGATATAATATTAATGGTAATATGGCTCGTATTGGATTCGTTTGAATTTTGCTAATTGTTGTCAAATTCACTTTGTCTCTGCACATTTGGCACTCAGTATGGAGACTCGAGTGTTTTGTTCGTTATCTACATAAGAGTTATTGTATGGATACGTTGTGATCTCGATGTATCGGACGATTGAGGTTTGATGAAGTCTATCCGGTCACTTCTGTATGTCATTGCTTTAGTTGTTGCTGATGGAATTTTACTTTAGTCGTTGCCATCCTCAGTTCGTTGTCGATAATTCGTCATAGTTTGTTCCGTCGTTGTCGATCGCTACTCGTGAGTTTGTCGTCGCCAGTTCATCGTCGTGAGTTCTGTCATCGTCGAGTTTAAAATAATGGATTTTAGGGAAATTGATTTGTGGATGTAATAATAATATGTGCGAAAAGTGATCTTTTAATTGATTAGATGAGAATGAAATTGGAAAACTTATCCACAGATATCACTTCACCAAAAAAATATCATAAATACCTCACCTTATTTTTTTCCGAGAAAATACCATAAAATCAATGAATGATTATGCCCACTTACATAAACAATGACGACCCATGCATCGTCAGCAGCACGATGAACGACAAACATCCGAGCCTTACAATCAGTAGGGATCACACAATCTCTTCTTCGTATTTTTTTGTCTATCGTCACCTTCTACATCCTCGACCGATTTTCCTCACATGCGAAAAACGAACATTCAAGAATAATAAGTTTTTGATTGCACATGTTTTCGGCTAGTTTTGATTTTCACCAGAAAACCACAACGTTTTGCAAAAGATTTGTAATATTTTTTCGTCTTTTTTGTTGAGCTGAAAATTCTGCAAATGGTTTTGAATTTTAAAACTGGAACTAGATTGATCATCATTCGAAACATTGTAAATATTTTGTTATAATTGGAAAAAATAATCAAAATAATTTGCTGCCATGAAAATATAGTACTCCAATTTTTCAAGTGCATATTATCTTGTGTAATATTTTCGTGGATACACCATCTTAGAGAAAGAAACACATGAGTTTTGTAAACGAAGAAATGAATGTTGATGTCAGATTTATTAACCAAAGAATCTTTCTTTGATTTTAACTTGTTTTTACCTGAATTTTATCGATGTGATTTGACTTTGCACTATACAGTCCGATTATAAAAAAATAGACTTCTTTTTTCAATTTCAATGTCTTTTCAGAAATAAATCTTTACTGTTGTACTACTTTTTTTATTTCTTTTTTACAATGTTTTGACTAATCCAAAAGAAACGGGATGAAAATGACCAAGCAACGTTTGCCACGTGCCAGTTTATCAGTTTGTGATACTTATATCTTCTACGTCCGGTTAAAAAATAACCGGATAACAATAAGTATTATAAAAAGGATGGGGGGGGGGGGGGGGGTTTA
>LIEC01006428.1:0-37996 GCA_001925005.1 Drosera capensis
ATAAGATATTACGTTTTTATTGTAATTGAGCTTGATTGATTTTATATTTTAGATAAAAAAATTTAAAATAAGAGTTAAAAGTCCAAAAAAAGATAAGTGTTACATTTATTGACATAGGGAGTAATAATCCTTTTCGCCGAGTACAAAATACAAATTCAGCATTATTTTTTTAGTTTTTGACTCGACACGAAAATTTAAATGTATGTTAAATTTAATAAGTATTTTATCTTTTTCATTTTATTTTTAATATTTTTTATTTTGATCATTTCAAAATATATACTATAACATTATCTAATTTGACAATCTTTTAATATTTAAAAACATCACATCGTTATAATATACTTATCCCACTAACTTCTCTTTCAACTAATGCAGTAAATCTAACAATCAATCAAGAAGTATTGTTTCTACATTAAAATCAATACAAATTTAACACACATAAAATTTTGTGCAAAAGTCAAACTATTTCATTTAATTTTGCGCTACTTGGAATAAAGAATCATAATATAAAGAAATAGTATAGTATTAAATTAACTTATCGGTATACGTATCTAAGTTATACTCTTACTACGATTTGAATTTATTGATAAACCCCAATATAAACAATACATTATTAAACAAATAAAATTTTATTGTTTCTTACATATTTTAACATTATAGATATATTGATATAGGATATAAATTAATGAATTGTACTCTTCATATTCATGACTAAAATATTTTATTTATTTTCAACTATTAATATCATTCGATAATTTTTTTACAAAAATATTTTATTTATAACATGAGTTAGGGTCTATTTTTTTTATAGAGTGAATTACTTAAACACACAAAAACTTGAAAAAAAATACCAAAACGATACACAAGAAATCTTAATTTGAAAAACATACAACTCATTAATCTCATTTAAATCCTCAACCATATTCTCATTTCTATCCCAACTCCTACCATCACCCAACCGTCGTCGAAATTTTCGTCGGAATCCAACCACCGTCGTCGGAATCTGAAATATCATCGGAATCTACATTGAAATTTGATCACATAGTTGGAATATGAAATAGAGCGTCTTAATAAAATCAAAATAGAACGCATGATCAAAAATAAAAATAGAGCGTCAGTACAATATGAAACAGAGCGTCTGTTCTGACGCTCTGTTTCGATACAGATCACATGATCAAATGAAACAGAGGACATGAGTAAAAAGTTAAAAAATAATAATAATACTAGACTATACATTATCATATCTCGACATAAAAAAAAAAAATAAAGCGTATGAACAAATGAAACAGACCATATGATCCCGAATAAAACAGAACGTATGTACAAAAAATAAAACAGAAGATATGAACAAACGAAATAGAGCGCATAATAATAATAAAAAAATCGAGCGCTAGTATCAAATAAAATAGAGCGTCAGTACAAAATTAAAATAGAGCGCATAATAAAAAATGAAAACAGAGTGTAAGTAAAAAAAAAACATAACGTTAGTATAAAAATGAAATAGAAAATATGTTCTGATACTCTATTTCGAAATAGAATGCATGAACAAATAAAATAGAGTTTATATATAAATAAAACAAATAAAACAGAGTCTATGAACAAATAAAACAAAATGGACGAATAAAAAATGAAACATGATAATAATACGAGACTATGCATCATCAGATCTCGACATCACAAAAAAAAATGAAACAGTGTGCATGAACAAATGAAACGGAGAGCATGTATACAAAATAAAACGGAGCGTATGTTCTCGAAAAAAATAGAACTCATGTAAAAAAAATAGAGTACATGAACAAATAAAACAGAACGCATGGCCATTGAAAACCCTAATCATAGTTAAATGGATATGATCCCAACAAAAACAGAACGCTCTCTTAGAACATAGGTGTTATTTTGAAACAGAGTGCCTCTGTCATTTTTGAAAGAGAGTGACAGGTTTAAACGAAATAAGATGACAATTAAAAATCAATAAAAACAAACAAAATTGATCAAAAACATCTTAATAATAACAACATAAATGAAACTATTAGTACGAGTCTTTAGTAAATAAAACGATACTCGATGACATATAATTTTTCAATGTGGCATTTTGCCGAACACCTTCTCTGCATCAAACTTTTAACTCAATAAGAACATAGCATCAGGAAACAGAGCATTAGTTTCGATTTAGCATAACATCATCATTCCAATAATAATAATAATAATAATAATAATAATAATAATAATATAAATCATGTTTCCGCAATTTCCCTCGACCATAAAAGCATCACCGAACAAGCCAATACTCGTCAATACCTAACATTACAACTAAATTGTCTATTCAATTCAGCACAAAATTCTGAAACCTCATCAAATCTAACTGACACAAAATTGACATCACAACATAACAAGTTCAAGTTTGTGCAAAAAAAACTAAAAATATTATTCGTATCCTGTAACTACTTTATCATGCACGAACAAGATCACAGCACCACCAGCTCCTTCCATCACGTATATCAAATCTCATAATCCTAATCCCTATAAGCCAAATCTCGCATAACGCAATATTCCAATAACAAGTAACATTATACACACAATCAACAAGAGATCCAATCCGAGAAAAAATAACAAGAAGCATGAATCCAAAATTCACCTAAATTGACAGATTTGGATGGAGGAAGAGATCCTTCAAGTTTGTCAATTCGATAAGATTTGAGACTCGAGTTCAATTGAAACCCTAATTGAAATCGTAGATGAGATTACTCGTTGTGAAGAATGTGTAAGTTCATGGAACGACGATGACGCCAGTGGTGAGATTGGCTTGATTTTATCGTCGCCAGTGATGAGATTGTCTCATTCACATCTTCCTCCAAACTAGACGGTGGTGGTGGAGATGAGGGTGGTTGCAGAGGGGTGATGGAAAGAGAGCGAAACCCCAACGAAGATGGTGAAGAAATGGTGAAGCGATAATATATGAAAGAGACAGAGAGACAGACAAGTGGTGCAAGTTGTATGTTGGCGGGAATTTTTTTTCGTGTGTATGATTTTGTGAATATTGTTGGGTTTTTGTATGTTTGAGTCATTTATCCCTTTTTATATGTAAGATAACCTAGGAAAGAAATTGGGAATTGAGATACATATGTTTTAGATATTAGATTAAATTAGTTTATTTTTTATTTTTTTTGATTTTATTGATATGCCAAAGGGGTATTTTTGTTTTGATTTTAAAGTTAAGGTAGAATAATGGGTTAAGATGAATAATAATGATTACATATATATTGGAATAGAATATTAGATATTTTTTTTTCTTATTTTTTTGTTAAAAATTTAAATTATTATTTTTCTTTTATTAGATGATTGCGTATTCGTAAACGATAAACTTATAACTTTTACAAAAGTTATGGCATCTCACATCGCCTTTTGTGCTCATACACCTAGGCAGGTTGGTAAAATGGAACGGAAACATTGCCATGTCATTGAGACAGAAGTTGCACTACTTCCCCATTCTGACATTCTGACAAGATTCTGGGTAGATACTCTTCAAACCGCGGTTTATCAATTCAACCACTTACCTTCTCTTTCCACCAGGATGACGAGTTCCCATGCTCTCCTACATCATAGAAGTCCTGCTTACGAAGCCATGCGGATCTTGGGTCGTTCCCTGTTCGTGTTATCCTCTATTTCGGCCATATAATTCTTACAAGCTTCGGCGTCGGAGTACTCGGTGCATAGTAACTGTGTTACACAGCATGTTTTTTTAGGAGGGTGTCTTCCCTTGTGCATCGCATTTGCATAAAACCACTGCCCCTCAAGTTTCTCCGAGCAAAAGAGTGCAAATCAACATCCTTCTACACGTCTGACACTACAACATCAACTTTTTCAGCATCAATATCAACAAACAGTTCCACTGATGCAACCACCCTGTCGAGCTTAGGACTACGAAAACATACAACGGATCCTAAATGAGGTAAAGAGAAATCCAAACCCCAAAACATGTTGACGATGCTCAAGTTACACCGATAATGCCCAACTTGAAAAACAGGAAATGTTAAAGCTGAGAGTTCCTTCGTGCAACTACGCGCTGGAACTAAGTTATCAGCATAACAAAATCTCAGTTATAAGCTACGGAGGTCTTTCATACCCAGGCTCCACAGGCTTCGCCAAACTTCAGTTCACCAAGAGCCATGACCGCATCAAATCCTCTAATCAGACTGTAGGCAAAATCTGGAAAAAGAGTCGGCATCCCTGACCTGTAAAATAGAACCTCAAGTCTTCAGAGATTCAAATAACATACTTCAAAGAAACAGAATCATATTGTGAAAATAAATCGCGGAAGTGGCACCACCAACCAATGACGTTGGGTGGTTGTGGTGGCAAACAGTGCAATGCAAAGGGAGGGCAAAAGGATTACTTATTTTGAGAAGCCCTACTCTAAATTTTTGGGTACTTATTTTATGAATCAGTCACACGTTTTGGATTTTACTGTGAGAAGTCATATTGAACAACCCCCAACAAAACAATTTGCCTCGTAAATCATGTCAAGTTTCATTCCAACTACAATCAACATGTTCAAAGAAAAAATGTTTAATCGAAATGAAATAGAACATATTGCAAACATAGAATTGCATCTTGTATCACCAAGGAGGAATCAAGTGAGCATTTTGAAACTATCTCAATTTCGAAGTTGAGATCATAGACTTACTTGCATAGTGTTTGATTTATATAAGAATGCTAGGCAGGTCAAACAAAACACATGGTGAAGTACAAGAACATCATATCACCTCAAAAGTCAATGTCCGACACACCCATCAATGAGAAGCTTGAATCCCTTGATCCTAGTAACGGGATGTATTCCGATCCTCTTACATGCACACTGAAGCAAGCTGCAGTACAAAAACAACACATCGTTGGATTACTCAAGAAATGCGATACCAACTGTGTCTAGACCTCCCCAATCTTACATCTCCAACCAATCTTCATCCAGATTTAGCATGCTATCTTCAAAATAAAACTCGACAGCCCTCAAGCGCAATAGAACAATCGACATACCATTTTCTATTTTCATCACACTTTGCAGCAAGGTTTCCATTTTCGATTTCATATCATGATTGTCATCCATATCTGGAACGACAAGCATCAGCTCTCTATGAATATCGCGTACAAAGCTGCATATCCTCTTAGCAAACTCAAGTTCACCATCTGATATTCGACCAATAGCCAATCTCATAAGCTCACCAGTCAAGTCAGCAAGCTACAAGGAAAAACAAACTTTTTTAGTACCCAAGGCAACAAATTTCAAATAAACAACATAGCAAATACAACCATAACAACAGCTAGAAGAGGACAAAAAACCACATTATTCTGGCGTATAGCGAAAATGGATACCAATACATCGAGATAGGCAAGAAGGCGGTGATGAGAATCTTATCTTTCCCTAAAAACTTTAAATAACCACTACCTAACATAACACGTAAAGTTACTCAACATACAAGTGCATACAATAAATATTGTACCTCATGCTTAGCCATAAAAAAATATACTTAAAGAGTTTATAGATGAGCCCATTTTGTAGTATTAGACTTCAAACTTACCAACAACTCTAAAATAATTTTGCAACAGAAGTTACAGAAACAGTATCAAGTAGTTCGGAGATTACCCCCAAAAGGTAGTCAAGGATGTTTATCTGCATGGGCTCAACTGATGGATCACTGAGTGGCAACAGAGTAGCATTTAACTCATCGAGATTAAGAAGAGATCCAGTTCGGCAGAATTTACAGAAAGTTGCTGCTTCAACATATTCTTGCACCTAAAAAGGAAACCATAAATCAAGTTGAAGCTCTGCTCTAACAGACTATTGTGCATGAAAATTTCAAAGAGATCAAACTCCGGGGGAGTATGCTCGGCGCAGCTTCCAGAAGTCTGTTCCTTGTAGTTCTTTGACCAAGCGCGAAATATGTTGGCTTCTTACAGCTTCTAGATCCTTTTCAGCCTTGGCTAAAACCTCCTCTTTGTTGTTTTTATCGATTCTGGCAATAGCAAAATTTTGAAATCGGAATCAAAAGCCTTGGAAGAAAATTGTATTGATCAATACACGCATAACGAAAAATCAAAAGTTGAAAGTAAAAATTCTGGCTGTCATTTGTGAATTATCTTCTGATTACCAATCATACATCTTTAAGAATCTGAAAACTGATGCATCGAAAAAATATTATATACCTCAAAAATACATCTTCAAGAAATAAGAATAAGCAAAAATAGTGATTGCACGTTGAACATGTCATAGAACAGTGATGTATTATCTATGAACCTGAAAAATGACCTAAAAAAGTATCTAAGAAATGTAACAATGCAAGAAAAGTGATTGCACTTTGAACACATCAAAAAGGAGTGATGTTTTACCTATGAACCTGAAAAATAACCTTTTTGCTATTCATTGTGATATCTCTACTAGCTTTCACCACTCTTTCTCGTTTGTCATTCTACAGGCAAATAGAAGAGAAATCAATTCAAATTGATTAAGACAACGAAAAAACGAAAAAACAAAACAAAACAAAACATGAGCAAACTATGTGAAAAAAACTAAAAAGAGGGAATCCCTCTGTCGAAAGGATCTTCCTTACAACACTGCACGGCTCCAACAATTGGCCATTGACATACGACAACTAGGATAGGATCATAGCATTGTTTCCTCCCTACTCTTTATTCTAGGAAGTTGTCGCAACAATTCAAATTTCAATGACAGAGATGAGGGCACACGATGAACCAAAAAACCCTTGATACTTCAATGAGCTGCACTGCTATAGTCTTCTACTAACTTGTCACAGGAATGTTGTTGCTCACAGGCACTAGATATCTGCAAGTTTATATGCTTCCACTGATGTATACGCCTCCTTTAGACATAAAATAAGCTCTATCCCAAATGGTAAAGGTAAAAACAACACTACCGAGTCCCCTATGACCAAATTAAAATTTTCAAAGAGTTGAGTACTCAACATGATGCCGGACCAGGCATGAGATCACGGGCTTAACACTTGCAACCCAACATATGCAGCACTAGGTATGATATGCATCCAAACTCCACACATCGTCCACGCCTTAAAACCTAACAAGAAATTTAAAGCTTGAAGGCGAATAGAGACACACAATAACTTGGGCCTTATACCACAATATTAAGCATGTCCTAGAGTTGATTCCCCCATATAATATCGACACATGTACCTCGAGGTCATGAATTTCAAATCTTACAACATAGCAGAATATATGTCGGTACATTAACCATGCTTGAAAGCCTAAAAGGTACATTTAAGCATGAAAGTTTTTCAGATACAACGCTTTTAACACAAAATACCAATGAGTTATCCGTAACAAGTTTCGAGCTTTGCTAAAGTTCCCTCAACACACGTGGAGAGACAAGATTAGGTACAAAAGGCGTTTTCCTGCTTCGAACTCCAAAGATACAACTTCTGCTAGTAGAGTTGGGTTCTCGACTGGACAAACACATAATCACCTCAAACACACCTTTGTCAATGTGTTTTCCAGCCGATAGCAACTCAAACAGGACATAATCAGCTCCACTCCACAACAAACTTCAACGCCCAAATTCATGATCGTTAAACAGCGGAAAAGAAACTCAGCTCACTCACTAGCTCGTTGAGGTACTCGGCGTAGTTGCCGAAAGCGTCTTTCAAAGCAGACGACGAACAATTGGTAGTACACATCGTTCTAGGTTTCTTCGCTGCGCTCTGCCAAGTGCGATCTGCCACTACAAAAATAAAGGGAAAGTCGATGAAATGAGGGTCGGGAAAAATCTAGGGTTTGGTGAGTCGGACAGGAATGAGGAGAGAGAGAGCGAGAGAGAGCGAGAGAGCGAGAGAGAGAGAGAGAGAGAGCTCACGGTGATGGAGACGAGAGGGGTTTGGTTTGGCGGCCATCAACGGGAGAGAAAGAGAGCGAGTGAGAGTTTGGAACAAAGATTGGTACATCCGTGTAGTGTGGTCGGAATCAAATGCCTGCAAATGGGAACGATCGAATTCGTTTATTGCTCCCTTTAAAAGTGCAAACGTTGTGATCATGGACATATGACCCGTTGCACTTTGGTAGACAGATGTTTTGTGTATATTTTTATTGAAAAAAAATGAATTTATATATAATTATATAAAATTTCATGTATGATTAATTCCTTGAATTATTTTATTAACACGGTTTCAGTGGTAATTACTAATCTTTGATCTTGACTATATATATATATATATATATATATATATGTGGTTGGCCAATGTCTCCTGCTCGTATTTCTATTTGATATTTCCAACACTATTGTCTCCCAAACTATGAGATCTTGGAACAAGGGAAGTTGGGCAATGGTGTAGTCCATCCTGAGAAGTGAGAACTATTCGAATAGGAGGACATAATATTTAATCGAAGGCAAATGAGAGAGTTTCTGTATTGGTTTATTTGGCAACATTTCAATCACACAATCAGGGCAACAGGCTGAATGTATACTAATCCGCCTTCAAAATCTGTTAAACAAAGCTGGATTTCAATTCGAGCAAAAGAGATTTCAGCTGCGTAGCTTGCGCGCACATATCATGCAGGAACACTATCAAGTCAATATACCTACCTTCTTCACTTATCTTAAGCAATATATCCTTTTATACAGGAGAAAAATGTCCTTCATATAGTACTCCAGTATACAAAAATATGCATGAAGTTCTGTTCTAACAAACTCATACCCTGGTAAAGGTTTCTGATGGAGAAGTCGTAGAAACACAAACTCGCTTCATGAGATGCAAATCATTCTTTCAGTTATTCAATGGAGAGTGATGCCGAGGGCCAGGGTAATCAGCATAAGCAACGGACGAGGCATCCATGTCGTGATTTGGCGCCCAAGGAAGCCCCGGCCTCAGAGTATTGGTGGTTGAAGACTTGTCTGCCGGTTTCTTCTTCTTCGTCCTTCGTCTACCAGATCTCTTGCTATTGGAAAGCGATGATGTGCCTTGAATGCTGCTGGTGGTTGTGCTTGAAATCCTTGAAGCAATATCTAGCACGATTGTTCTTCTTAAGGATCCGATTTTCCCTTCGAGTGGATCTTCGCCGTCGACCGTTGGACTTATTGTGTGGACATGAACCTGCATCATGGCGACAAGTAACGTAATAAAGCTAAAAGTGCTGAACAAGTAGTTTGTAATCAAACATGATAGATGGAAGCCTTGTACAAGAGGTAGAATGCCTCATAATCAAGGATTTCAACTCAAAATATCAAACCGCGATGTCCTAGCTTAATCAGTTAGTCGACTCAATGAAATTGTGGATTTGCTGCATCGGCCTACAGGATAACAGGTCTGCATTTCTTTGGTTAAAATTAAAGACTTGGGAAAAAAATTCATAATGATACTTGAGAAAGAAGTTCATGCAAGTAATGTACCTTTCCTTCAAAAGCGGCAATAGTTTCTTCCCCATGAGGATGCTCATCTACAAGTTATTCGAAAAGCACACAGAAGATATCAAGATATCGAAGAAATGTACTTATAGGAAGTTTAATTACTCGCGACGAGGCAAAGGTGATGAAGAAGAGTACCTTGGAGAGGAAATGTTCTACTTGAGGAGCAACAAGTGATGAGGAAGAGTAAGGAAATTGAAAACAAGACTAAGCATGGAGACCAAACATGCGACATGTTTTCACCCACCATGAGAGCATGTTTGCGCTTTCATTCAATCATAGTATGAGAGAATGAAATACTTGAAAACTGAAGCTTGAGAAAGTTTACAGTGTATGTCAAAGACAAAAGTGGAAATGTATTGATTTGCCCATGTCAATGCTGGATAGGAGCATGAGAAATCTAGCGAAGTATTGTGAAAAATTATAATGGCAGCATAGAAAAAACTATATATATATATATATATATGCATGGAAGGGGTTAAAGTGTATTTAAAAAATATAGTTAAAAACACTTATAAAAATGCTATAAACGACATCCATTTTGAAAAAACTCGTTGTTATATGTGATCATCTAATCATATGAAATATAATTATCAAAGTTGGAATCATTACAACTCTTCACTCATTGAAAACAAAAGTCCTAAAATTGAACAGTTCAAAACAATCCATAAATATGCAATCTCATTCTCGCACATACGTGTCCTCAATGAACCCCAAATTTTATAAACACAAGGTACACGAGTGAGTGATAATATCCATGAACAAAATTGACCATGATCGATGTCGTTTATAATATTTTTATGAGTGTCTTTTAACTATTTTGATTAAAAATATTTATCCTTTTTTCTATATATATATAGGGGATGTGGGTGCAGTTGTTACTGCAGCCAACGTTGCCTCTCTCTCAAACACCTTCTAATAGCTATCTCTTCTTTTAAATGTTTAAAATTGTTCAAAATTGTATTATTAACAACATACGGGTTATACCAACATATTGGAGTTTCATTTACAACAAACTCGAATATGTTACAATATATAATGAGAATTGTTTACCTTCCATCCCACATATTTTGTATCTTTTTATCATTTTGGGATGTCCCTAAATATGTGTGATAAAAATAAATGTTATAAAATATATAGAACAGAGGGAGTAATTAACAACATGGGTACTTCAAGAAAAAAATTACTTCTGATCTTTTAACTGTACAACCCAATGAAACTTGTTTAAACTGTTTAAACAAATACCATGAGAATTGTTACATTAATATACTGGATTGTACATATCGATCGTTGACATTTTCTTTTGATATGGTTTTTTCTACCTTATGCTGTATGTCGGAACTGGGGCAAGCTCATGAACATCGAATAATCCATGTAACTCATTTATAGGTACACATATACTAGAGTGCAACCGTGCTTATTGCATGCGGAACAGCATTGCATCAACCATCGCTCAAACAAATTACCGCATATACTATCCTCGTTCGTATGCAAATAAGTATCTCTAGAGGATCTTCAATTACAGAAAAAAAAAAAGTAATTCTAAAGGTGTTGAATATATGATAATGTGTGTCTTCTATCATCAATTTGGATATTTCAATTCTCATTTTTTACAGAATTAGTTCTTAACATCATAATATGTAATATATTCAACCGTGTCAGATAGTAAGTTGTTATTCCTTGTAGATGTGGTGAAGTTTTTGGTGTATCCTTCTTTGTGATCTATGCTTATCCTTTAGTGATGAGAAAATGAATTCAAAGATATGAAAAATATTAAAATTATTGTTTCTTTCATAAGAAAAGTTTCAACTAATTTCGAAAATATGATGTTAACATTACTGTTGGTAGAAATAACTAAAAGGTGAAAATTAAATGATTAGGAAATTAAAAAAAATAGTTTTAAAAAAATCTTCACCATTGGATGTGTCCTAACATATAATTCATAATGTTGTTAGCAATAATTTTTTTTCTTTCATTTATTTTCTTTTTACTTTCTTTTTTTCAGTTTGTAACTTACAAAAACAAATTAGAATGAGATACTTGTTGGGATCTCAACCATTGAGAAAGAGGACATCAAGTAATGGGGCAGTTGAAATGGGAAATTCTACAACGAAGTTTGAGATGAATCTTGGAAAAGGGCGACAATGTTCCTGTTTTCAAGGACCAATGGAAATCTAAAACTGGGTGCAGTTTACAGGGAATTTTGATGGATTCTATGCTCTCCCTCTCTTATTGTATGTAAATTAAATAAATTATATATTTTTTATTTTAATAGAATTATAATCAGTTAATTTGATAATATAATTTATGTGTGTGTTGATTTTTGATATAAAAATTAAATTGTCCTTTGATTTTTATAAATAAGAGGAGTAATAAAAAAATAAGAAAAAATAATGATGTGAGTTGATGTGATATAAAATAAAATTTAAAGATGTTTTGATATTTTCTGTAACGAAAAGTTTTTTAAAAATGATAATGTTATACTAAGTACTAATTGAGTTGATATGACCTAGTTTGAAAACTGTTATAATTTTATTAAGACGAAAAAATTACAATAGATGTGTAAATCACATAATCATATTATGATTATTTTGATGTCGTGATACATCTAAGTTTACTACTTGTGTAGTTAGCAAGAATAATGGCATAATATTAAGGTTATGACATGAGTTGTAGGACTTGTGTAACCAACACACACAAAAAAAAAAAAAAAAAAAAATTGTGGTTGACTGGAGCAATTGCTAATTGGTTGCTACAACATACCGCGAACCACTTAGAATCCCGATAATCTGTATTCTGCTAAAAAACCAGACCGATGCTTAGCTACAATCGCAATCCTGCTTCTACAAGCATGTATGTTATGACGTTATGTATTGCGCAATGCTCACAGCAACTGTCGTTTTTCTAGTGTCTTGTAATACATCCATTTTTATAAGTATTTTCATGTCTGGTTAATCTTGTCCAGTATTATATGACACTAAAAGTTAACAAAGAATGAATTAGACTTAAAAAATATATTTCAAATAACAAGGGAAAAACTTGGCATGAGTGTTTAATGAAAACGGTGAGCTTGCTTGCTTCATGTATAAGAAAGTACTACAAGTTCCAATGATCTCGATCTCAACTGATTTTAACATTGGAAGAAGAGCTGCTGATTATTTCGCAATACATAATGGCAGTATTCCTTTACATAACAACAACATAATATATAATGTGTTAACAATGTGTGCGATGCATGATGTGTCACATGCGATGCTTTGAGTTATAGAGTTCTTATCTCAAGGATGTAGATCCGACTGCTGAAGTTAAAAGACTAACGCCTGGTGTTAGTAATAATATTTTACAATATGTGTGTTTTTTTTTGCTTTTAGTATAACTATATGGTTTGCATATTATTTACAGAGCATATGATTAAAAAAATTATATTAATTCAGGATGATTTATCCAAAACTATAAAAAAATTAAAAATAATTCCAAAAAAATACATAATGGATAATAATTTCAAATACATACAAATTTAAAATATGAAGTCATACACGTCCTCCATCTCATATCCATCACAAACACCATCGCTGGACCTCTTACCTGAATCCGACGACATCTCACCAGAATCCGACGTCATCGTTGGAATCTTTGCTGGAATCCGATGACATCATCAGAATTTTCGTAGGAATCTTTGTCTTTAGAAGATTGTCCTCCTTCTACTCACCACAACAACAACCACCCAAAACAATACAAATACTTAACTCATGCTATGTTTGAGTCATAATTTCTTTGTCGTTCTGTTTTCCATATAAGGTATTCTATTTTTGAAATAGAACGTCTTCAGAAAAACAGAGCGTATGTATAAAAACACAGAGAGCTTGAAAGAAAACAGAACGTCTGTATAAAAAAACAAACCGCCTGAAGCAAAACAGAACGTTTGAAACAGAGCGACAAAATGAAAAAATAAAGCGACGCCTGAAACAGATACTCGTGTTCTTCGTGTTAACAAATACTTCTGAAGCAATCATTCAGATCCATGTTTTTTTTTCTTAACAAATACTTAACGTCTTAATGTGATATTATCAATGATTTTTCTAAGTCTTGGATGGATCCCATTTGGAGCTTTGCTTCGAAGAAGAGTAAAGAATCGGTTCTTTCATATTGTTAAATGCATAAAATAGAAGCAGAGTTTGAAAAAACCAACGCGTTATCAACATGAAGGAAATATAGAAAAAACAGTGCTAATGTGAAAGGTGAGACAACACGATGATTTTGATCAATATTCTTAAAATTTAGTCCTCACTTGCCTTCTATATGAAGTCATCATGAAATAGGCATCGAATGAGGGATCCGTTGAATCGGATGATAATTCAAGCTGGATCGAGCCATCGTCCATGGAGAATTTCGATGATTTGTGATCCGATTTCGACAAATTTTGGTGGTTGGTGATGATTTGAAGGATGAACTTGTTGTTGATGAATCATTGACAACCACTATAGTTGTGACCGAGATGAGGGGGATGAGAGCTTTGGGGGAAGATAAGGGCAGATGAATAGGAGGCTACCGCGACAGGGGAGGTTGTGGTATAGGTGTGATGCGATGAGAGAGAGAGAAAGAGGAGAGAGGAATCAATTGGATTGGAATTGTAGTTTTTTGGAATAACTTTCTCGTATGTATGTTTTTAGGATTATTTTTTGAAAAATGTAGTTTTGAATAATTTGTTGTTTAATTTTTTTGTGCATACTTCTACTTCTTGCAATCGGTGTTTAAGTGTTTTTATGTTTATATAACTAACGAATAGATACTAACAGTTAGGAGTTGTTATGTCAAAGTCAAGCTCTAATTAAACAATGCATGTTATGTGGATCGAGGATCCACATTTATTGGCAACTTGGTCTGCGGACAAATATTACAAATATATACTCTCGCATGTTTGTTTTGTCTGGATATTCTTTGCATTAAGGTATGGTTTTGAGGATATAAATATTATAATCAGTCGCATAATTTCCTTTGTATATTTTTCTTCGTATTTGGATTGTTATTATATCAAATAACTTTTCCAAACAAATATTGCAGCAGCAACTGTCGTTATCATTTTTTATTGTACTCGGGGTTATGTTTTGAGAAAAAGACAAAGGCAACTCTCATCAAGTACAAAGTTTGATTGGAAAAACACGTGCATATACATTTTTATCCATATTTTAGTTCGAAATTTTGAATCCATAATCACATGATTGAAAATTGAGAAGAGGTAGCTTGGAGATATTAATAACATGTAGTTTTATGTGGTTCTCCAAGATCAAGCAATGATCGAAACTGCAAACAAGTCAAACAAATTTATTACTAAGAAAACAAGAAGAATAAGGAAAGATAGACGCAGTCGCGTTGAGCGCAAAATGGCAGACAAGCACAGAACACCATGACACTCCACTTTCTATGTTGTTCACTTCACTGTGTATCGATCTGCATTGTATGTATTCTACGCTTCTGTTTGCATAAAAGGATGAAACAGGTCTGCTGGAGAACTACACAATGCGCTTCCATGATACGGATTGTCTCACATATAAAACCGACCTCAAGAATTGATATATTCTTCAAGCATAGAAGACAGTCTCGATTCGATGCTTATAATGTCAATAGCACACTCAAGAAAGTGGTTTGCAAGATGCCGCAAGCCTCATGAGTGTAACTTGAGTAATTACTGAAGATATCCACGGTTAAAAATGAGTAACATTAGTCATGGTAATACAAGACACTACTCCTATCAAACCAGGAAAGGAGTACTCCTCTATCTCCTCATCAGCTGAATGTTGGCCGTAATTTCCTCGGAGTCTAGTTCTCTTCAAGTCTTCACCATAGCGATCGACAATCCATCGCCGACATGGAAAGGTTGCAATTGCAAAGGGCACAACGAAAGAGACTGTTATTCTGCCCCTACGTGATCTTAGAGCAATGTGATTGAAAATATCACTTCACTAGTTAGAGTGTGAGACTCGGACAACAATGTCCTGTGCAGACCAACATTAGCTACTGCCTCTTTCACTTTGCTCCAATGCCTGTAGCGATATCAATGTGAAATGCAGCAGCTGCTCCAAGCGCATGAAAGTTACCTTGAGATACTGGCCATCAAGTCCTGAGTCATTCCTCAGAATTAGCTATTAACATATAGTTATATCAGACCACCAAATATCATTGATCAAATCTAACAAAATCGTCCATCATTCGTCTCAATCATCTCCAAATGCATGAAAGAGAAGCAGGGTCTAAATTGTGCTATAATACATAACATAATTTGGTTCTCAACTCAACGACAAACTGCAGCAGACAATGCAGAATTTTCTGGCACCTCCAAGCAGATTTGACAGCATCCATCCTCAAATTCTTCATGATCTGAATAATTACAGGAAACATTGATTAGCAACAATTCAGCAGAATGCTCAGCGATATAATAGTCATGAGACTCATGACAATTAACAGAGTTCAAAGTGGCTAATGAAGATAAATCTTGTGACTGCAAACATCCCAAGCATCCATTTTATAGAATGGTTATTTTATAATAAAGTTATTATAATTGTATTATAATAAAGTTATTTTATTTTTTATAGAACAAAGAACTATTAGTTGAAAATCCATTTTATATTTAATTGTCCAAATGAGAGGGTTAAACCAGGTTGGTTTTGGACAGTGAAACCCGGTCGGATTCTTCATCTTGGACAGAACCATAGACCTGAGGGTCGTTTTCGACAACACGAGAGAGAGAGCACTGTGGTGAAAGCCGAGAGTTTTGGAGGGTTTTGGGCGGCTACGTAAGTCTCCTACTCCTGTCTTTTCCATCATCTTCGAATCCCCTGAATTTCGACTCCCATGTCGGATTTCTCCATTCATTTACACCTCTTCATCATTCGATTGTAAACCCAGTAACATTGCCCCAATCCCTTCCCTCTCATCTCCTCGTTTTCCCCCTCAAATCTAGCTTCAATTTCGAACACCCAATTCATGATTTTGGAGATTTGTTGCCCACCCAGTTGAAATTATGTGGAAAATCACGAGAAATCTCTCTCGTTTGAGGGAGCTGAAGAGGTCTTCTGATTCCATTTCTGGGTTCCAAGCTTTGGGTTCGAGAGATTTTCACAAAGGTTTGTGTTTTCTTGATCAAGTTAGGGGTTTCGAGGGTCAAGGTCGTGGCTATTGTTCAAGATTGATGACAGGTTTATGTCGAAATGGTGAGTTTTCGGAGATGGACGAATTGGTTAGGTCCGAGTTTGTGGTTTTGAGGGGTTTTGGGTTTCCTGGTCATCAAAGATATTTTGCCAGTGCGGCGGAGGCGGTATCTTTTGAGGATGACGACGAAGCGCGCAGGTTGGTTCAGGGGATTGAGGAGGATCAGGAGGGGAGGGAATCAGATGAGTATGGTGTGAAAGAGAAGAAAGATTTACTTGGGGGGATGAGTAAGTGGAAGTATAGACGCTTAAAGAAGAGGCAAGTGAAGATTGAAACTGAAGCGTGGCATGAAGCCGCGGAGGAGTACCAAGAATTGTTGGCCGACATGTGCAAGCAGAAGCTTGCACCCAATATACCTTATATCAAATCATTGTTTCTTGGTTGGTTTGAGCCGTTGAGGGATAAGATTGAGGGAGAACAAGATCTGTGCAAACGAGGGAAGCACCGTGCTGCTTATGCACCATATTTTGACCAGTTGCCTGCTGATATGATGGCTGTGATCACTATGCATAAGTTGATGGCAATGTTGATGACTGGGAGTGAACATGGAAGTGCCAGGGTGGTTCAAGCAGCTTGCAAAATAGGAGAAGCTATTGAGCAAGAGGTTGGTGCTATACAGATTTGCCTTTTTCATCATAGGTTTGCTGCTTTGACATATGACTTCACTATTCTTATCCTTGATATGAATCTTAAGAGAGATTTTATCATTCTACATCTAAACCATTTGAACCCTCATAAAGGCAAGTAAAATTAAAACATAGTTGTTTTTTGCTGCTACTAAGTTTATGATTGTTGATTGAGAAGAGAGTTAATTAAGCTAGCTTTTTGAGACATCAAACCATTTTGGGTGTTCAATCTGAGTAGATAACCCACACCATCTTTTTGATTTTTTTCATGTTAATGTGAATGTTCATCATTCTGAAGTCAGCATAGAATCTATGCATGTTTCCATCAACTTCAGCCTACATGAAAAACACAAAACAATAGCAATACCAAGTCTCCATGGCGAAACCAACACAAAGGGCACTAGTGAGTTAAAATGACTCAAAAAGCAAGGTTGAAAATCATAAAATGATTTTGTGTTTTCACATTTACCACAACCTTCCCCTTCTCTTGATGAAATTTAGAACACTTGATGGTAATGCTACGTGGCTTCTTATCAAACTGTATGTATTAACTCTTGAAACATATGAATCATGTATGTCATAGAATAACAAAAATGAAATTGGATCGATTGTGAAGGTATGTCCATGTATGTCTAGGGTGGGACAAATATTAACTAATGTAGGCCCATCTGACCCAAATTTTAACCAACATGAGCTCGTCGGCCCAAGTACTAACTAACATGACCTTTTGTCGCTAATATCAACCCTAAAAAGTTTTTTTACCTTGCAATTTTATATCTATAATAATAGGTAATTGGGAATAATAAATTTGGTTCAGTAATGAATATGGGTGGAATGACTAAGTAAAAGGACTTATAATAATGGATAATAGGTAATAATAACTTTGGTTCAGTAATGAATATGGGTGGAATGACTAAACAAAAAAGAGGCTAGGTCTAATTAACAATAAAAAAAATCTGCAACTATAGGGTTTGGGCGCATTACTTAACAAAAAGAGCCCATGTAGGCCCAAATACCTACAGGGAAAAAAACTCCTTCATTGCGATCATATGTTTATGATAGATTCAGTTCCTCGTTAGTCGTTGTCAATGAAAATTTTCACACATGAATTTGGATAGGGCCAAAATAAAATGCTGGATGTATATCTAAACAAATAGTGTCAATGCGTCATATCATAAGAGGATGGAATGCACCAACGAAGTCATTTTTGGTCTTGCTGTGAAATCGTTTTGACGAAGGAATTGAAAATGAAACAGTTTCCCCTTGTTCATGCTGATCTTGTGATCTACAGCAGCGTGGCAGTGAAGAATTTATTTGGTGCAGAGTTTAGGTCTTGGACTTTGTCGGGAATTCCCCCTCGCATCTATACCAATGGTCATGTTGACTCTTTATTGTCCTATTTAGGGTTCATTTTATGCCTATATTGTTTTATGTACAACTTGTTGGTGTTATCTTAAGAATTTTACATTGGTGAATATGGGACTTGCTCCACTATTGTTACCCAACTAGCAGCTCTTTCTCAATTGGTTTGTCAGATTACTAACTTTTTTCTTCTTTTTTTTTGCATGTTATTTTAACATGCATTCAAATTTTCAGGCTAGAATTCATAGATTCTTGGGAAGGACCAATAGGAAGGATGCAATAAATGGTAAGCGTGAAGATGAGGCTGATACGAAAGAGAAGTTGCGGAAAAAGGTTACAAATTTGATGAAGAAGCAAAAGCTACACCTGATCAGGGAAATAGTGAGCGAGCATGACAGTGCAAACGCCTGGGGTCAGGATGCTCAGGCTAAGGTCTGCATATTTTTCTCCACTTGTTGATTACTGGCCTTGGATTCATTGGCATGATCTTGATGTCAATGGGAATATGCCGTGTTGATGTGCCATCCATAATTTCAGGTTGGATCCCGTCTAATCGAGTTGCTAATAGAAACAGCTTATATACAACCACCTGTTGATCAGTTTGGCCATGACCCAGTTAATATTCGCCCAGCTTTTGTTCACACTCTCAAGAATATTACAAAAGATTCACAGTGAGAAGATTTGTCTCTTTTTGTTTATCTATCTCTACTTTCTAATCTCTCATAGCCTTGCC
This sequence comes from Drosera capensis, assembly GCA_001925005.1. Taxonomy (NCBI): domain Eukaryota; kingdom Viridiplantae; phylum Streptophyta; class Magnoliopsida; order Caryophyllales; family Droseraceae; genus Drosera; species Drosera capensis. The sequence continues at coordinate 19,349 of LIEC01006428.1, forward strand.
GGCTAGCCTGCATTTTCAATAGTATGGAGAATGACATGATGCTATAGCTTTATCTTATAGGACATCAAGCAAGAGGTATGGAGTTATCGAATGTGATCCCATGGCACTGAAGGGCTTGGAGAAGTCTGTAAGTGCATGATTCTTTCCAGTTGAAGTTGATATGGATGCTCTTGATTTGCTGTTCAACAAAAGAAAAGAAAGTGATTATTGATTCACACATGTGGCCCTTACTCATGGATGTCTTTTTGCCATATAAACAGGCAAGGCACATGGTGATACCTTATATGCCGATGCTGGTTCCTCCATTGAAGTGGACTGGGTATGCAATCTGATTCTCGTTTTCCTTCTCTTACATAATAGTTATTTGTCTTTTATTCTCTTGTTATATTCATCTTGCGCTAATTTGATTTTTCTGTTGCGGTTATCATGAATGTTAGGTCTGTAAGGACTCTAGATTCTTCGTCTGTTTCAGCACTTGTCGTATGCAAAGGTTCTGCTGTTGTATGGATTTTTAAGCTTTAGTGGTCAGTCTCGTCCTCACAGGGGAAAATGCATATCTGAAATGGTTGCAGAAAAAGACTATTTTTTGTTGTTGTTTATCTCACATATAATTTCTTGACATGGGTCAAAAAGGCATTGTTTGAGTAAAAGCATACTAGAAAAATCTTCCATCCAGCTGCTCTTGCAACTCAATTCTGAGAGAGTAGTTTTTTTTTTTTTTTAATAGAGAATGCACATTTTCAACTCTGAATATTGTGTCCTGAACTCCTATAAAAACCAAGCGATCCTTGGATGATGCCTTTTCTATTTTGCATCTCTTTGGTTTACTTTATAACTAAATGTTGTTTAGTATATTGGATCTGTCAGATGTAATTTATTGCACTTTTATATTGGTGATCTTCTCAATTTAGAAGCAAGTTGCTTAATGCTTCGACCCCCACCCAAATACTTGAAGGCTACTTCTGAACAAGTTATTCTTGTATATTTTGGCAGGTACTCTCAAGGACCATATTTGTTCCTTCCATCTTACGTGATGCGCACTCATGGAGCTAAACAGCAAAGAGAAGCAGTTAGGAAAGCGCCATTGAAGCAGTTGAATTCTGTGTTTGAGGTATGGACATAATTGAGTTTCTGACCCAGCTGTTAGTCGAGATGTAGAACATCCTTTTGGAAGTTTTTTTTCAATTTGTCTGTCTCATTTACCATGATCAGGCACTTGACAAGCTCGGAAGTACCAAATGGAGGGTGAACAAGAAGGTACTTGGAATTATAGACAAAATATGGGCTAGTGGTGGCCGGCTTGCACACTTGGTCGACCGTGATGATGTAAATTACTCCTATCCACAAAATGTTCCTCTTTTCACTTTTAATTTCTAGAGGCTTTGTTTTCATGTAGAGGCTTTCTGATTGGACTAAGGCTTTGTTTGACCACCCTATTTGCTGCTTGATGATGTTGTTTTGCATTGTCCCTTCAGATCCCTTTTCCAGAGGAACCAGATAATGATAATGAAGCTGAAATCAGGAAATGGAAGTGGAAAGTTAATAATATAAAGAAGGAGAATGACGAGAGACATTCACAGCGCTGTGATACAGAATTAAAACTTGCAGTATGGGAATTTTCTCTTGTAATATTTCAACGACTATATATCTGAATTCATTAGAATGTTAATTTTTGCCCTTTTAAATGGAAATAGGTGGCCAGAAAGATGATGAATGAGGATGGGTTTTACTACCCGCATAACCTTGATTTTCGAGGCCGGGCATATCCCATGCATGCTTATTTAAATCATCTTGGTTCTGATCTGTGCCGAGGCATTCTTGAGTTTTCAGAGGGGTGCCCACTGGGAAGGTCAGGCCTCCACTGGCTGAAAATACATCTGGCAAATTTATACGCTGGTGGTGTTGACAAGTTGTCTTATGATGGTCGAGTAGCTTTCACTGAGAGTCATCTGGATGATATTTATGATTCCGCTGATCTGCCTTTGGAAGGACAACGCTGGTGGTTGGGCGCAGAGGATCCTTTTCAATGCTTGGCAGCATGTATGAACCTTACAGATGCTTTGAGAAGCTTCTCTCCAGAGTCTTATGTTTCCCATATGCCAGTCCATCAGGTACTTAAATCCCAACAAAGTTTATTCTCAACTAGTTAAGCTCTCATGCATGCTGCCGTTGTTATCTAGCCTCTTTTGTCAACCATGCAAGCTTATGGAATAAAGTCTTGTTTTTACGTCAATGCAAGTAATATGTTGTAGAACCTTGGGTTTTCTATGTAAAATCAATTGGCAATACTCATGATCTATTTATATTGTCGTAAGGTTTCCTGGATTCGTTAAGTGAGTTTCTCACATGTCCCTCCAATCGTGACATTACTTTGAGCCTAGCACATGAATAATTAAATGGGAAACATGACACACATGTTAAGGTTTTGTCCAAGCATGTTTGACTTATGCTATGAGACCATGTGGAAACATGGGTTTCACATCTAAACCCAGTTGAGTATAGGAGTGACCAGTGATCTATTTATATTATGGCAAGGCTTTAGAATTTGTGTGGGTTCCTTAGTTGTGCCAACCGTTATAATGGCATTGCAATTACTTAATGGAATGATTCCTGATTCTCTTAGTATCAACATGTTCAAGAATTTAACCTAATTTTTTTTTGTCATAAAATTTAACCTAAAATCTTATATAAGCTTTAAAATATTAACCCCTAGCATGAAGTCCAGTGTGGGCTGCAACTTGTTTTCATTCTTTTTAGTATGGTCAGTGTGGGCTGCAACTTGTTTTCATTCTTTTTAGTATGGTCAGTGTGGGCTGCGATTAGACCTGTGATTGATATTGTACCTGTGATTGATATTGTATTACCATCCACATCATGTGATTTTTATTTTGCTTTTGTCCTTTCCCCTTGAAGGATGGCTCATGTAATGGCTTGCAACATTATGCTGCCCTTGGAAGGGACAAGGTAACAAACCCATGACTACCTTTATGTGCATGGTGCATGACACATTGTAGTTGCCTTAATTGTTGGTGGAACCTCACCACTAATCAGTTTTCTTACTTGCTTTCTTTCTTCCATTTTTTAAGCTGGGAGCTGCTGCTGTTAATCTAGTAGCTGGGGATAAGCCAGCTGATGTGTACTCTGGGATCGCTGCGCGGTGAGCAGACCTCTTGATCTTTCAGTCATTTGCAGGATAAGAATATATGGTTTCAAGCTTTATGATTTTTAGTCATATAGGAAGAAGAAATGTGCATCTGATGAGGGACTTATGTTGGCTTGACAAATTACCATCTTATCATAGTTGAGGGCGTAGGTTACCAACGATTTGTTGTTCTTCAGTTATTTGATTTTCCAGGGCAATTATAAATGGTTATTTGGCATGATGAGCTCCAATATGATTATATTAGTTTAAGAAGGCCAAGTGTACGAGTCACTGATCGCATGCTCCTTTTTCAAATGCAGAGTTCTTGATATTATGAATGAGGATGCGAAGAAAGATCCTACAATTTATCCAAATGCATCCCTGGCACAGCTCTTGATTAGTCAGGTATTCTTTATTGCCCCCCCCCCCCCCCCCCCCCCCCCTTTTTTTTCCCTCGACAATTGGTGCTCTTCTGCTTTTTGTCTTAACTTATTGTAGTATGCCTCAAGCATAGAGAGAATTCCATTGTTTATCATCTTAGCTTATAGATTTTCTTTGCATAATTTCTGTAGTCTCAACTCATCTTTTTTCCATGTATTATCCTCTGGCATGCATACATTTGTGCAATTTTTCAGGTGGACCGTAAACTCGTGAAACAGACTGTAATGACATCTGTTTATGGAGTCACCTATGTAGGCGCAAGGGATCAAATCAAGAGGAGGTTAAAAGAACGTAATGCCATTGCCGATGACAATGAGCTGTTTGCTGCAGCTTGTTATGCTGCCAAAGTAAGAATCCGAAACTACGGTTTAGCATAATTATTCATAGAAATGAACATTGAAATATCTTGTCAAAATATGCAGTCTGTTTTTTGGGTCCTACTCATTTGCGATTTTTGATATTTTGAACAGATCACCTTGACTGCTTTAGAAGAGATGTTCCAAGCAGCACGAGGCATCATGAACTGGCTAGGTGAATGTGCAAAGGTTCGTGGTTGAAAATGAATGCCAGTGCAGATTATCTTCAAAGATCTTGAAGAACTAACCGCTAAAATTGATCTCAAACAGGTCATAGCCATGCAAAACCATGCTGTGGAGTGGACGACACCGATTGGACTACCTGTTGTCCAACCTTACCGTAAACTGGGAAGACATCTTGTAATATTCTTGTGCTGATTTACTTCTGTTACGAAACCTCTTGCATTTGAATATTGTTTAAAGTAATTTTTAGGTTTCTTCGTTTTACTTTTTATTTTATTTTATTGGTTGAAGTTTTAATAAACTTTATGCAGATCAAGACTTCACTTCAGGTGTTGACGCTTCAACGTGAGACCGATAAGGTATTCATTATTTCCCTCTATTGAGTACTGACTTGCTTGTTGAGATAGAAAGAAGGGTGGATTGCTATGGTAGTCTTTCATTCTTTCTATTATTTTCTTTCTTTCGGTTGAGATATAAATAATATAATGGGTCTACTCCCATGAGTTTGGACTTTTGGTAACGTTGGTTTCTCGACATGGTATTAGAGCAGATGTGACAGTGATCCTACAACCCACAGTTGTTTCTTGACATTTTCAAAACAAGTATTTGAACTATTTATGTTATTCTCGTGACAGGTCATGGTAAAGCGACAGAGAACATCTTTTCCTCCCAATTTTGTCCATTCTCTTGATGGCACCCATATGATGATGACTGCCATTGCCTGCAAGAAGGCAGGCTTAAGCTTTGCAGGTGTTCTTTTTCAGCTTGTTCTTTTATTTCTCTAGTATCGCTGTATATTTCATCTCTGATTCCAGTGGTCCGATGCATTGTGTGCCATTGTCGATGGTTTCAGGAGTTCATGACTCATATTGGACGCATGCATGTGGCGTGGATGAGATGAACAGAATACTAAGAGAGAAGTTTGTTGAACTTTATGAGTTGCCTGTATTGGAGAAGGTAAGTAATTCTCATTCATCCACCATTAGCAGCACACTATGCCTCTTATTTCGTGTCTTTTATTTCACCATGTGAACTAGCGCAACGATTTTTGAGCGGTAAGGGCCCCAAACTCAGTAACGTGAGTGGGTTACGGCTGTAGCATTTGGGTTCCAATTCCTGTTCAAAGTCTATTTGAGTTGTCATCACGAGCCGTCATTAGGTGTTTCATTATTCATCATTTACGGTGTGTTGTAATAGGGATCGGCATTGGCGATAATGCATTCACATCTTATAATGTCAAAAATGCGCATCTACTCGAGTAGGTTTTTGCCAAAGAACTGTGTGGTTTTGTGTGTAGTTTGGTTATGTTGCCGATTCGTACTTCAGAATGTATTTTTTTTTAGCATACTCATCCCTTTTATGGTATTTTTACCTTTACCAGTTGTTGGAGAGCTTCCAAAATTCATTCCCAGAACTGAAGTTTCCTCCTCTACCGGAGCGTGGAGACTTTGACTTGCATGAGGTCCTGCGCTCGCCCTATTTCTTCAACTAACGAAAGCCTGAACCCTATCTAGGGGTGTTGACATCATCTCAAGTTTTCCTTGAATGGATATCTTGTGCAAAATAGACTGCGGATTTGAGGTCCCTTCGAAGGATTGGTGGTAGATGAGGAAGGACATGATGCAGTTAGTAACATCTGATGACTCATGTGTGCAGCCCTTGCAGTGATCACATGTGCACGCTGCATGTTCAGCCTTACACTGTATAGAACGGCAAAAGAAGATTCATGTTATCAGGTCCCACCTGATGACTCCGAGGGTTCCACTCTTTGGAAACGGATGGCTGAAGTGTATTGATGATGTAGTACACTCATCTATGGTCAGTGCCCCGAATATGGAGCTTACATATATGGAATATTGGTATTCCGCCCTATTTGCTTCTTGATCAACAGGTAGAGCTGGAATCTGTTTTGAAGAATAGCGCTGAGGCGACTTCAAGTTGTTTGTGCTAGTATTAAAACGTTTGGCATCTCCTGATTGGTAACAGCAGCATGCCATGATACCCCTCAGATTAGAGCTGTGAATTTGTCATTAGGTCATTGCCACAGATACAATCGTGCCTTAGCACAGCGATTGTAGTGATGTAACTATGTAAACTGAATTATTTTTTGTTATGAAAGTGCGCTCTCTTTGCTTCCAAGAAATTGTCCTCCTTTCTGTTGCCCATTACATGTATGTTCTATGATGAACTAGTGTATAATTGCAAAACTCATGTATATGCAAATAGAAATAGAACTTCTTTGTTGACACATGAGCTCCAGCTTCATGTTCTTTAAACAGAGGATGCTGCTCATCTAAAAGCATGTTTTGCTTGGTCAAAGGAGGGGCAGTCGAAGGCCTCTAACGTGGTTTAGAGCAACAGAATAGCGAGGTGGTTGAGCCTGCATTGTCCGCCATATGTTCGTTGTTGGTTGATGAAGTGGACGATTATTGTGGATGATATACTCCAGAAAGGAAATATACTCCAGAACTTGCTGTGGATGATAGACTAGGCCCTGCAGAAGGATGATTATCTGAGTATCGTTCAGCGATGGCAATTTCACAGGATCATAGGGCATGAAGGTAGCTGTATAGAGGATTATACTCTCAAATGTTCACTAAATTATGAAAATTTGGACAGGTCGGATTGTTTGATGTATCATTATCTCATGACAAAGGACATATATAACATAAATGAGAATGACATCATCATATCCATGTAATCATCCCATTTAACGAGAAAAAAAGCCATGACTTTCTTGATGTCGTTGGAGAACCCGTATTTCTTCAATGGTTGGTATGTACTTTGCAAGGAAGTTTGTCAATGCGAGACTAGCTAGAGAAGAATTTCCGAGAATTTGGTGACTGTATAGCCTGTGTTAACGGTCAATGAAGACATAAGCTCCAGTATAAGTTCACGCTGATGAGAACTTGCGTAGGAGCTTTCCCAATGAAGCATGGTTCATCCTATGACTGTTGCGGCTGGCACACGATTAGAGCCATAACGATGAAATCATGTAAGCCGAATAACCAAATCCAGTGATATGTTCCCCAAAATAGAAACAGAAATAGGAGTAGATGAGCAAAAGCACAGAATGCAGGCATCATTAAGCATCCGAACAACTGAAATAGGTTCTACTCAAATAAGGTTCAGCTTCAGCTCAAGATAGCTAGTCATATAGTTCCAGACTTGTGCACTGGATGACTTAGTACGGCCCTATGTCGATGTGGTGCATGGCATTCACCGATACAGCAAGATCACAGAACTTCTATGTAAGGATGTTGCGTTTATGAGACATGAAAATCAACCAAATCTTACTGATACATTTTGCGACTGTCACAAATTCCAGCAAATAACATGTGTAATGAGTCGTTATTAATCTGGTATAAACATTCTTGCAGCATTCTCGGAGCCTATGAGTCTGGATAATGGATACAGAACTGTTTGTGTTGGATTGGAGGTTGACCCGTCCATTTCCAAATAGGGTGGATTTTTTGTGCTGTAACAACAACAGCTAGTTAGCTGCTGCAATTAGTTCTGGAGGAACTCGTGATTTGTTCTTCAACACAAATGATTTGTTCTGAAATTTTAAAAATAAATCTAGGATAAGTCATCTATGAAGGCAGAACAAGTCCGATATATTTTTAGAACTAAATGCAACAGCCGCTACCCTTTGCATCATACATATGTTTTTCTTCCAAATATACAAGACTGTAATTTGTTATCTCATAGAAATTGTAGTTTTGGATATATATATAATGCACCATGATGAGTCCAACAACATTAGGATACAACACAAACATAACAATTTGTCATGTTGAGTATATAAAACTCACATCAAGAACTGAAAGCTTAATAAACTGAAATATAAGATATTGGATTATTTTATTTATTATCAAATCGATTTGGGTTTGAATTTCAGAGATATAATAAGGTATCACAACCCAATAAACCCAATGATTCAACACACTATATCATCCAAGTTATATGTGCATCTTTCAATCCCAAAAAAATACATTCAAGGGAAGGAGTGCGTTGAAAACATAAAATTTATATTGAAACCGAGAGCTCAACAAAAAAAACCATATAAAATTTTGATTCATCCACGATTTATTTTGAATGACAATCCATGAGTTTACTAGGACACCAAAATTCGAAGCCCAAACTATTGTTGTGGCTAAAACTCAGAGCAAAGTCGACATCCCCAAATAGTTACCCTCATTAAGTCAAACCCATCTGATGGGGAGAAAAGAAACCCACTAATAGTTGCCGTAGCTCTAAAAAAATACAAAAGCTAACAGTGTTGAGAATATAACCTAACTACAAAAGCAGGCAACCTGCTTAAACAACCATCATCTCTTTAAGCTTCATTGCATCTAATAATATTCCCCTTAATCCTCAGTGGATTAAGATTCTAGTATATGATTAGAATTGTGGGTGGACATTGCCCACTACCATTTGTAATTTAGTACCATTAAGTTTAATATCTGTATGGCCTCCCCATTACGTAACAGCAGCGAACATTCATGCACCTAAGTAACAGCATGATTAGCAAAAGATTAACCTTTCATAGACTATATATTATGACAATAGGGAAAGAGGCGCATTAAGAGATGAGCTTATCTTCTTTGAAATAATCACTATCATGTAAAAGGGCTTGTTATTCTTTTTCTTCTTCTTCCTTTTTTTTTTTTTTTTTTTTTTTTTGGGGGCAGGGGGAGCCTCCGTTAACATGGAAAATAGACCATTCCGGTAACCAATGCCATTAGCTATGAATCGGGTGCTCGAAACTTTAGGATGCCCTCCACAATAGCGGATTTAGATCAACTGCAATAACACCATGACAACAGGGAAATCCAACAATAGAGAAGCAAACAAAACACACAGAAAAAAGAAAGAGAAGAAAATAAAATTGTCAATCTCACTTGCCTTGTGTTTCTGGCTACTGGGTTACCAATAATACGATTCGTTTTCGAGAAAGAAAATCAAACTCTAGAAATACGAGAGGGAGAAGCATGAAAACAAATATGAACGATATTACATTTTTCGGGAAAATTCCTAAACTCCTGAAAGTGAAATAGATAAAAGATCGATTCAGAAATTAACTGATTGGATACAAATCTGCTTACTCATCTTGGGAAAAAAAACACTCCTTTTAACTGGGATATACGACTTAAACTAAAACTTGTCTTCCACTCACTCACAACTTTACCCACTACCTACAAAATAACTTCCTCCTAATCCACCAAGTTAAATAAGTAAGATGATAAAATATAACTAAATCTACCCGAGTAGTAACTCTAATCAGCAAGAACACATAAAACAGGTACGTATCACAATAGCTTGATCCACGTTTCACTGTCAGAAACATCCTGTATCCTACAGGTTGTAAACCAAGTCAATCGGCTCAGAACTGAACTCGAATTCATCCATTATTCTACTCAATTTTCGAATCCAGAGCTTCAAGCTCATTTACGAATTATAGTACCTCGGGCACTGCTTCGCTAGCTTCCTAATAGTTGATATCATGATCACATCCGGAAAATGTAACATGGTTTGCACGGAAACGATCATACGCTTCATTCCACAGCCAACATTCTGCTTACCCTGCAAACAATAAGACGCGCCAGGGGAAAAGAAAATGGTTTAAGGGTTTGGTTGGCATAAACTGGAATAAATCTGTCAGCAAAAAGCATAGATAGCCAACAAAATATACCACAATGATATCCATACAAATATAGACTCTCATTCTCCATGATAAAAACTTGTTCCTCCTTTGTCTCTACCATCAAAGGACTAATCACATCATATTACACAAAGCTTTCTAGAATTTCCCTATTATGATCTTTTGCATTCTAATAAGAATCTATACTGGGAATCATCTTGTAAATAAACAATGCATATGATGAAGAAAATTTGAGAGACCCAATCATGGCAAAAGAAAAAAAGCTACTGTCAGTGCTTGAGAATTTAATAATCCCTCTTGTAAGATGAAGCCTTTCAGATAGAACACCAATGAAAGCTCGACGAAATGGTTTAAAGGACCTTTCAATTTTCATCTAATTCTGGATGAATTTGCTCCTCGACCACTTTCTAAAGCATAATGCTGATTCTGCTAAAGAGAAAACGACAAAATCGTTAATGCTGCTTATTCAGCAATTCGGATCATGATGATATTAAACAAAGGATTTGATAAAAGATGGAAAGATTTGTCTCCTTCACCAAGTTTAAACCGCTTTAGGAATTTCTTTTGCATGGATTGGATGAAAATGTGCAAGTCTAGAAAGACTAGATACAGCTACAAGAGGAGAAAGAACACCTGTGATGTGCTTCATAATATTGCATTATATCAGCTTGCATCAGCATCTGGCCTTATTCTTCTCTGTTGCTGTGTTCGGCACACTATTATCAACATCACCTTTCCTATAAAATCAGTCTGATTTGCTCCATTGTACTGTTGAGACATAAGAAACTGCACAAGAATTAGAAGATATTTTTGGACATGAACTCAGGCGAGGCAGGTAAAACCATCACGTGATCCCCGAAATCTCATCCCAATTTCCATCAAATCTGAGCTCACTCGACTGATTCTTCAGCAACCTACCTTGTTCAAATACCTTCCCTTTGGTTCAAAATTTCACCAGGCAGCCATCTGGTCTGAGCCGCGACTCAACATCAGACGACGCAGATGATCAGCAACTGAAAATCATTGATCAGAGGAGGCAGAGAAGGATGACATCAAACAGGGAATCTGCCAGGAGATCAAGAGTGAGGAAACAAAGGCAACTGGATGAGCCGTGGTCACAAGCAGCGCGTCTTCGAACTGAGAACCATAACCCCTCATCAACAGGTTGAACCAGGTCAGTGATAGTCACAACCTGATTGATTAAGAAGGAGAATACTCGGCTGAGAGAAGAATGTTCTGAGCTCCGTAAAATGATTGCCATCCTGCAAGCTGAGACCTCTCGTAGTGAACTGAGTGATCTAGGAGAGCTTTCAAGTAGTCCACTTGAACCAGGCCAAGACTATTTCAGAAGATTTCCTTCTCTGAGATGGGAGCCCATTCGGCTAGTGAACTTCCTAACTATATGCAGACACCGGTTCACCAATAAGGATCTTTACATGCAGGACCTCTGAGTGATCAACCAACAGTACTTCCTGTTGATTTATGCTCGTAACTCGATGGGTATTGTACATAGAGGCATCTGAAGCAAATTAAAACAAGCCGCATGAACTCTAGATTAATTGTGAATACTTACAATAATTACAGGGAACAAGATAAAAGTCATTGGACCTATAAGCTTCAGCGCATTGCTGTCAGAACAACTTCATTAGACCTTTATAAGAAGTTGTTCTTTGTTCATTTTTTATTTTTATGTTTTACTACATGAAACATGAATGACGAGGTGGTTAACAATAGCACCACACCAACAGAAAGGGACCTCGTTATAGATGAGCAGAGAGCCTAAATCGGTGCACAAAATTTTAGGGTGTGGTGTCCTTGACAATAGAGCATGTTTCCTTACCAGATAATTTCCTATATTCTACAGTACAGAAACCCGAGCTTCAAGCTCAGTTATAAATTACATTACCTCAGGCGCTACTAAGCTGGCTTTGAAGTAATACTACTTCATGTTCGGCACATTTGAAACAACGTACCAAAGTCTATTTTGTAAGGAAACAATCATATACTTCATCCCGCAATCAGCATTCTGCTTACCCTGCAAACAATAGGATGCCACAGTGAAAAAATAAAAATGATGCAATTTCGACGGCATAAACTGGATGACCTGTTAGCAGAAAGCATAGATGAGTCAACAAATGCCCTACAAATGATGATACTCCAGGAATAAAAATGATGCCTTCTTTGTCTCAACAATCAAGGACTAATCACATCATATTACACAATGCTTTCCAAATTCTCATTTTCTGCATTGTGATAAGAATCGATACTGGGAATCATCTTATATAAAAAAATATGAGGAAGAAAATCAGGAGATACAATCAAGGCAAAACAAAAAGGTCACTTACAGGTGTTTGAGAATTTAATAACGACTTTGTAAGATGAAGCGTGTTCAGCACTGAAAGCGTGACGAAATGGTTTATTCAATTCTTCTACTTTTACAATAGGCCTAACTCCTGTAGGAATTTCCACGGCCACACTTTCTAAAGCGTAATGCTGATTCCGCCGCTAAAGAGAAAACGACAAAAAACATTAATCGTTGTTCATGCGGCAATTTGGATCATGATGATATTAAACAAAGGATTTGGTAACAGATGGAAAGATTTGTCGCGGATAGAGAATTGCACATGGAAAAAAAGAGCTAATAGACAATGCTAACAAGGTATGCAAGGAACATGTATTTATCGATAAGTTCATCATATACAGGAAAGTAATAGAACTTCCTAGGTTGCAGATTCTTTTGTTCCTGGTTGACTCTAGGCCCTGAGGTGAGTTTATGTCTTACACAGTTGATAATGAACTGTCGACGAAAACTCACCAGATATTTGTTTGTGGATTATCCACAGTGGATATGGCAAACTGATATCCGGTGCAATGATTCTCTATGGAGCCTACGCAGACGTTATATTGTTATAACATTTAGGTAGTTCTAACAGCAGATCTACCTCCATAAAGTAGGTAGATCCGGCAATGATTATCTATGGATCCTTTGGTTCCTGTACTTTTGCTCTGTATGTTTTCCTCAAACCAAAATGCTAAGAGAACAAGAGGGAAGAAAAAAATAGCTAAAACTGTAACAAACATTAAAATATAATATTCCCTCCGTCCCAATATACATATAATATTTTTCTTATTGCGGTCTCAATTTACTTCTAACATTCTAATTTTGATACTTTCACATAAATCATATAAAAAATAATCATTATTTATTACAACACACCTATTACTTCCTCCCACAGCTATTAGAATAAACCATCATATCATTAAAAAAATTCTTTTTTATTTATTTATCAAAATTCATAAAATTCAACCCACCTAAATTCTATGGACAGGAGGGAGCCCTATGTAAGAAGAGCCAGACTGGTTCATCCAAAGGAACAACCAAAGCTTAGTTAGACAAGTGTTGAGGAACTTTCAGGTATATAATACTGGAAAAGGGGTAAAAACAACACAACGGCACAAAACTATCCATGCTTCATGCACGAGGTCCCACCACCAACGTCAATAAGTGCTCCCGAGTTGGTGAGATCAATATTAAAGCAACCACCAAGCTAGCCTTTTTCTTCTATTTGTCTGACATGAATGTGAGCTAACTATCGCTTTAGAAAACGACAAAACTATGATGTCGTATCTTATCTAGGGGAAGTTTTCTAGAACTACTGACGCAACAGCAGAATCATTCTGTTTTATTCCCTTCCTGTACAAAAATGCAACAGAAGTGTGAAGGGAACAGATGAAGGGCCATCACTTTAATGACATGAATGAGAAACAATGCTTAAAGGACCCAATGGGAAACAAAGAGGAAGAGGAAAACCGTTTCATAGTGCTTTAGGAATTCCTTTTACACGACATGGATTGCAATGGAAATACACAAAATCTAGAAAAACTGGATAAAGCTCAGGGGGAGAAGGAATACACATACTCACCTGTGATGTGCTTTCTAATATTGCAATTAAATATCAGCTTGAGTCAGCATCTGGCCTTATTCTTCTCTGCTGCTGTGCTCAGCACGCGATTATAAACATCTCTCTCTCTCTTCCTATAAAATCTGCCTAATTTGCAACAATGCACAGCTGAGCCACAAGAAACTCCATTAGCATTACAAGATCTTTTACAACATGAATCAGAGCGAGGTAGCTAGAACCATCAGCCGCATGATCCTTGGAATCTCATCCGAATTTCCATCAAACATGTGCTCATCAGACCAATTCTTCAGCAACCAACCTTGTTCAAACACCTTCCCTTTCGTTCAAGGATTTGTCATGCAGCCATCTGGCCTCAGCTGTAACTCAGCATCAGACGAAACAGATTATCAGCAACCAAAAATTATTGATCAAAGGAAGCAGAGAAGGATGATATCGAACAGGGAATCTGCCAGGAGATCAAGAGTAAGGAAGCGAAGGCAACTGGATGAGCTGTGGGCACAAGCCATGCGACTTCAAACTGAGAATCATAATCTTATCAACAGATTGAACCATGTCAGTGATAGTCACAGCCTAATCAAGGAGGAGAATGCTCGGCTGAAAGAAGAAGCTTCTGAGCTCCGTAAGATGATTGCCATCCTGCAAACTGAGAGCCCTCGTAGTGAACTGAGTGGTCTTGGCGAGCTTTCACGTGATTCAACACACTTCACGACCGACTCTGCGGATCATTTGAACCAGGCCATGACTATTTCAGAAGATTTCCTTCTCTGAGATGAGAGCCTGTTCGTGCAGTCAACTTCCTAACTATATGCTCAGACTGCTTCACCAATAAGGACCTTCAAACACAGGGGCTTCCTGTTAATTTATGCTCATAGCTCGATGAGTATTGTAAATATTGGCATCTGAACAAATTAAAACAAACCCCATACACTTAAGATTGACTGTGTGAAAACCGAAAACCTACAGTAATTCATTAAGGGAACAAGACAAAAGTCATAGGACCCATAAGCTTCAGCCGATTGTGTCTGTGCAAGTTCATTAGACCTTGATAAGGAATATTTTTTTTTCTTGCATGACGAGATGGTGAACACCACACCACACCACACCAAAAGAAACAGGCCTCATAGTAGATGAGCAGAGAGAGCCTAAATTGGGTGCTAAGCTCATTTAGGATGCCCTTTACAATAGGGCCTTAGGATTGACTCTGTGAAAACCAAAAACTTACAATAATTTTAGGATGTCCTTTAGGACCTTTACAATAAGGCATGCATGCTTATCAGACAACTTCCTATAGAAACCCGAGGTTCAAGCTCATTTATACCACAGGGACTGATAAGTTAGCTTTGAAGTAATGCAACTTCATGTTCTGCATATCTGAAACATCCCACCGAAAGGAAATGACATATACTTCATCCCACAATCAGATGCAAACAATAAGATGCCCATGTTAAAAAATAAAAATGATGGAATTTAGTTGGCATAAACTGGAAGACCTATTAGCAGAAAGCATAGATGAGTCAACAAAATGATGATATCCATGCAAATCTTGATGGCTTCGTTGTCTCAAAAATCAAGGACTAATCACATAAATATTACACAATGCTTTTAGAATTCCATATTCTCATCTTCTGCATTCTAATAGGAATCTATACCGGGAATCATCTTATGAGTAAAAAAGGCGCATATGGAAAAAAAAATTAGGAGACACAATTAAGGCAAAAGAAAAAGGCTATTACGAGGTGATTGAGGATATTTGTACGATGAAGCCTGTTTAGAAAGAACACCAATGGAAGCTTGAAAAAATGGTTTAAAGGGCCTTTTGGTTGCTTCTACTTTTTCATAGGCCTAACTCCTGGATTACTTTTCTCCCCGACCACAATAGCTACATCACGATGCTGATTCCCCTGAAGAGAAAATGACAAAAACGTTATCATTGTTTATTCAAGAATTTGGATAATGATGATATTAAACAAAGGATTTGATGAAGGGCAGAAAGATTTTTTTATTTTTTTTTCCTTCAACGATATTAGCCCCTCATCAAGCTGAAGAAGCAAGAGAAAAGCAATGCTAATAGAAAATTGCTTATTGCTAGAAAAGGCTAATTACGCAACGAGGCATGTGGGGTGCAGGTCATTATCAGAAACTTCCTCTTAGAAAGAAAAGCAATGAAGTTCCCGTTTGGCCTCACATCTATGAGTTGGGTACGGAATGCCATCATATCACACGCATCCTCGTGAACTGGAACCTTGAAAACTGGCGCTGAAAGACCATCGACCAAAAAAAAAACTATAAATGTGGGAATACGAGGTAGCGGACTCAATCCCCCACTTTCAAGAACCTGATAGGAGCACCTCAACAAATATACAGTAGAAAAATAATGATACGAACACCAAGATTTTTAACGTGGAAAACTCCTCAAAATCAAAGGTAAAAACCACGGGTCGTCAAGAACAATGAACCAGCTCCATTATGATCAAATCAGAGTACAAAACGTACACAAACAAGTGCATACAAACGTGCAAACAATCAGTCGAAACAGCAAAGCAACAAACTTATAAATATAAAACAAGAACATAAACAACCTCAAAAACCTGAGACACTATCGAGACAATATCTCAAACCTCTGACTTCTCCTTATTGATCCAACCGTTCAGAATGAAGAACTAGATGTCCAGAACATGCTGACAAAATTTCAGCTCGATCCAACGATGAACGAATCCGCAAATGCGGTTTTATGGTGGCTGTTTTTGTGTATACGAAGAGAAGTTCTCTTCGTATTGTACCTTGTATTTTTATACGGCTGCAATACTTCTTTGTATATATACACACCTGAATTCTTCATCCTCAAGTAACCGCCTTACACTTTGTTGCATTTGGGCTTTGAGCTTTGTATTGGGCTTTTAACCTTTTGGGTTTTGGGCTTCCTCCACATAAGAATTGAGCCCAACACAAAAAAAACCCAACACCACTTGGAGTACAAATAGTGATATCTTTATTTGCAATGTAACAATAAATAAAAAAGACTGAGAAGGTAAAAACTCTACTCCATAAATTCTGCTGAGAAAAAGATTAATTAGAAAGCCATCTCAACCCCCAAACCAAGACCCTTTTGACATTATTGTCTACCAATAGAAAAAGCTCGTATCTTACACAATTTTGAAAAATCTAGACAAATGAGAGAGAATCTACCTCGCATTTTGACTTTGAGTTCAATACCAGTGGTTACATCTGCGAAGATGCTCAATCTCTGAAGATGGTAGCGTGTCACCACTGCATTGATGCTTCTTGCATCAATAACCAAGGCTCTCAATCCCCTGAACTCGGAAATGGCCGTCTCATTGTTCTGCCCTTTTGTGTTGAAGGAACTAAGTTCACCTCTCTTAAATATATGCATACATACACACATATAAATATATATATATATATATAATAGAAAAAAAAATAAAGTATCTTTAACCAGAATAACTAAAAACACTCATAAGAACACGATAAACGATGTTATTCATCATCAAATTTGCCCATGGAAATTATCACGTACTCATGTACAACGTGTTTGCCGAATTTCATGGTCATCCATGATCCATTTGTTCGGGAATGATAATTCATATTTATGGATAATTTTAAACCGTTCAATTTTATAATTTTTGATTTAAAGGATTAGAGTGTCGAAATAATTTCAATTTTGATTATAATGTTTCATATGAATAGATGATCACATTTAAAGACGGGTTCCTTGAAAATTGATTATTTCGTTCTCCCCTTGAACTGCACCTCCAAAAGACAAAAAATGATATATATATATGCGCGCGTGCATGAAAATGGGCTAAAGACTGTTTAGCTAATTGGCTAAAAAACAAGTATAGTACTTTCCATTAAGTATTAAAGATGATCGAGATATACATATCATTATTTTAATCATTTGTATCTATATATGCATATCATTATTTTAATAATTTGTATCTATACATCCTGTGATTGATTTTCTCACAACACGTTTTAATCCAACAAAAGCTAAATTCAAAAAAGGAGCAAACCGACATATGCCAACGGTACACGGCAAACGAAAACTCAGAAACCTTGGCAAAAATCTAGCAAATTTGTAGTGCAAATGGAAACCCTTGAGGGCAATAGAAAAATGAAGTCAAAACAATATGCATTACATCTATCGCAGACATCAAATCAGCATCACTGGGCACACGCTTGTTGCTTCCTTCATTGTCCATCGATGTCAGCCCGTCGTTCGCCTGCCGGCAGAAAAAGACCGTCGCCGCGCGCCGATACGAGTCAGAGAGTTTTTGTTTGGTAACCTGAAGACTGAGGACTGGAACTTTACGGACCAAGAAAAACTGGGCCCAAATTTAAACCCAGCCCAATAACCTGAGCCCGTTATGTTTTTTTGCGCTGCCACTGGAGAAAAAGGAAAAAGCGAACGATGACAACGCAACAGCGATGCATCCGTGCAGGAAACAAGTGTCTCCATCTTCCTCACATTCCCATGGAGTTGAATAAATAAATGTAACGCCCCGGGATTTTCTGTCCAATACCTGCTAAACACGTGGCGTTACCGCCGCTCCAAAGTTTCCTTCGAAGCAAGGCGACAGGAATACAAGGGGTTTAAGTATGAGAAACATAGGATCTAAAAATAAATATCTCACTTACATCGTCTTGAATTACATAAAAAACGTACTCCGAAAATATAAGCGAAATGTTACAGAAAGTCGAAACTAATCATTTTCGCTATGTAACGGTTCCCTCCACGATCCTTTATTACCTGAAACGAATATGTAATCGTGAGCTTGAAAGCCCAGTAACACAGGATACACATCCATCTCAGGGGTCTGGCATGCTTATTATATCATGCATTTCCCATGCGCAAACAGAATGCAATGCAAGCAACACCGAGCAATCATATGCTAATCAGGAACATTTAAATACGTACAG